>JZKD02S1653041.1:0-11255 GCA_000966675.3 Picea glauca
TAGTTCAAAGTTACAAGTTGTGCATGTTAGGGGTTTTGTCTAGTCCTCAAACTAGGTTTAAACAAGTGGCTTTTGTAAAATGGCCATATCTAAATATTGTGAGCTTCAAATCAAGTGCCACTAGTGGAATTGGATTTATATAGATAAAGCCATTTTTCATTTCAAATTTCAAACTAATATCTACAAAGTTGGATACATGGAATACCATACAATTGTGTTGTCTATAAAGGTACCAAAATCAACAAGTTTTGGGAAAGTTATCATAACTTAATATTGGCACATTAGAACTTAGTGAGACATGTGGCAATGCAAAGAAGACATACTAGGCTATTACAAGACAAAATTTCAAACTTGGAGGTGCGGAAAAGTCAAAGTTGTACTTCAAGAGTAAGTTTGGCAAGCAGGATAGTCCCCAAATCAAGGTTTAAAGGGTATGTTGTTTTAAAATTAGTAGAAATTATTATTGGAATGCCTGATTTATGCGATTTAAAATCCCTCAAAAGATATAAAGAGAGTTTAATATATTTGAAAAATGATAAAAAGTAGTTGGGAATAATATTTTAATAAAGTGAGGCCATAAGTTGAGGGTTGTGGTTAGACCCCAAGTAATAACTAATGGAAATACCTCAGTTTAGAGGAGATGAAGATGAAATTGATCCTTTGGAATCTTTAAGAATTTCAAAGGAAATTATATCCCTCAATAAATCATCAGTGAAGGAGGTTGAAAAGTTACAGCAAGAAAAGGATGAGTCAAGGCAAGAATTGAAAAATAAATATGAAGAATCCAAAGGGTTGTGTAAGCATAATCAAGAACTTCTTAATGATGTGAAGAATCTGAAAAGGTGCCTACAAAAGGTGAAATCAAAGATCATTAGTGAAAAAATGATTAAAATTGTTTAAGAACACCTAGATGTTGATAATATCAAAGAGGAAATGCAAGCAATAATTGAAGAAATTGATGGAAAATATCTTCATTCAACTTCAAAAGGAGAAAGAAGAAAAGCTAGAAGAATCTCATTAGAAGAATCTATTAGAAGATACTTGAAGTAGTTGAGCTTAAAATTGAAAATGTCAAAGTCAAATATGATATAATTATCTCAAAATAAATCAGTATTGATGACCAAGCATAGAGGATAGTGCATGTCATTATCTCTTAAAATAAGATTGATGATATGGGCGTGCAGAATGAATGCAAACCATCAAAGGTGGAACCATATCAACACTCTCATTACCAAGAAAGTTTGCAAGAAAGACAAAAAGATAAATAACAACATTACCAAGGAACAAGATGGAATAGTGAACAATATTCATGGAACAAGACCTCTCAAAACCATTATTTGACACGATATTATCATAGACCAACAACTATAACTAATTGTAGAAGTTACAACAATAGTGCATGGAATCAAAGCAATGAAAATTATGCAAAAACCAATTATCAAGAATCAAGGCTGAAAAAAAATGAATTTGGATGGATGGATCATTATCAATGGCAGCAAGAGAGTAAGAATATAAATAAATCCTATTAGTTGGTTCCATCTCATGTAAAACCCTGAATTACAAAGTATTGAGGACAAAATTGTTCAAAGGAGGGTATTATGATATGACCCCAAGTGAGGCACATATGGGGTTAGTTGTATATGTCATGGGGTAAATGTATTAATAGGGGTCAACTTAATAAAAGTCCCAATGTGAAATGAGTGAGAATAAGTATATACAAAGGTAAATATAATCATTATTAGGGATGAAAATATGATTTGGATATATGAATGTGTTAGGTTTATTTGGAGGAGGTTCTCATATTCTATAAGGAGTTATTGTGTGACTCGTCTCTATTATCTCTTTGGAAGTTGAGCTCTATGTTCACATCTTGTGTTTGCTTGTTTATTATGATATTTTAAGGATTTGGTACATAGAATTTTCTATCAAAAGGCATCACATCACAACATCAAAATGAGAAGGAAGACAAGAATCAATAAGATCACAAAAAAATACTAGAAGAAGTTGATCTCCATCTTGAGGATGTACATGTGAAATATGATGGTCTTATCTCAAAGGCCAGAGTAATCAAAGAGCAAGCAAAGAGGATAGAGCATGCCATTATCTTTGAAAAGAATACTGGATGATTATGAGTGTGAAAAGTGAAGAAAATACATCAAAGGTGGATCCATATCTACACCCTCATTACCAAGAAAGTTTTCAATAAATACAAGAAGATAAATATGGAATTGCCAATGAATAAGATGGAATAATTAGCAATATGCATGGAAGAGAGAATCACATAACCATTATTCGATGGGATATTATTAGAGACCAACAACTACAACAAATTGTAGAAGTTACAACAATAATGCATGGAATCGAAGGAAAGAAAATTATGCAACAACCAACTATCAAGGAATAAGACCAAAAATAATTGAATTTAGATGGATGGATCATCACCAATCGTAGCAAGACTAGTTAAATAATGAAATTATATCACTTGGTTTCATCATGTGTAAAACCCTTAACTATAAATATTTGAGGATGAAGTTTTGAGGAAGGAGGGTATTATGATATGACCCCAAGGGAGGCATACATGGGGGTTAAATGTATATGTAATAGGGTTCATCATGATAAAGGCCCCATGTGTTCAATGAGTGAGAATAGGTATGTGTAGATGTCAATATAGTCATTGTTGGAAGGGGAGACATGATTTGGGTATATGAATGCATTAGAGTTATTTGAAGTAGATTTTCGTATTCTATGAGTTATTCTGTAACTCATCTCTCTTATCTCATTGGGAGTTATACTCCACATTCACATCTTGTGTACATTGTGTGTACTCTAGTTTATTATGTTATTTTTGGTAATTGATACCTAGCTCAAAACCAAGTTGAAATTCATAGATATCTTGTTGTCATCAAACTATTGTTATTTATGAATCTTTCCTAGAGGGAGTTGAGATAGACATAACTCTTTATTCATCTAAATCCACTACAATATCACTTTAATTTTATCATATAGAGATTATCATATTCTTTTTCGTATTCTCTAGACAGGTATTGAATAATTGTTTATGTAATCAATGTCATCTTACAATATAGGGTAGTTTGAATTTATTTCCTAAAGGATCTACAATATTTACTAATTTCAATATAAAAAACAATGATGAAAACTTTTCACAATCTCCCTTATAGATGGATCCTATATTGGTTTACCATTGTATATAGATATATGAATTTTTCAAGGGAGGATGTNTAGTTCAAAGTTACAAGTTGTGCATGTTAGGGGTTTTGTCTAGTCCTCAAACTAGGTTTAAACAAGTGGCTTTTGTAAAATGGCCATATCTAAATATTGTGAGCTTCAAATCAAGTGCCACTAGTGGAATTGGATTTATATAGATAAAGCCATTTTTCATTTCAAATTTCAAACTAATATCTACAAAGTTGGATACATGGAATACCATACAATTGTGTTGTCTATAAAGGTACCAAAATCAACAAGTTTTGGGAAAGTTATCATAACTTAATATTGGCACATTAGAACTTAGTGAGACATGTGGCAATGCAAAGAAGACATACTAGGCTATTACAAGACAAAATTTCAAACTTGGAGGTGCGGAAAAGTCAAAGTTGTACTTCAAGAGTAAGTTTGGCAAGCAGGATATTCCCCAAATCAAGGTTTAAAGGGTATGTTGTTTTAAAATTAGCAGAAATTATTATTGGAATGTCTGATTTATGTGATTTAAAATCCCTCAAAAGATATAAAGAGAGTTTATTATATTTGAAAAATGATAAAAAGTAGTTGGGAATAATATTTGAATAAAGTGAGGCCATAAGTTGAGGGTTGTGGTTAGACCCCAAGTAATAACTAATGGAAATACCTCAGTTTAGAGGAGATGAATATGAAATTGATCCTTTGGAATCTTTAAGAATTTCAAAGGAAATTATATCCCTCAATAAATCATCAGTGAAGGAGGTTGAAAAGTTACAGCAAGAAAATGATGAGTCAAGGCAAGAATTGAAAAATAAATATGAAGAATCCAAAGGGTTGTGTAAGCATAATCAAGAACTTCTTAATGATGTGAAGAATCNGAGACATGTGGCAATGCAAAGAAGACATACTAGGCTATTACAAGACAAAATTTCAAACTTGGAGGTGCGGAAAAGTCAAAGTTGTACTTCAAGAGTAAGTTTGGCAAGCAGGATAGTCCCCAAATCAAGGTTTAAAGGGTATGTTGTTTTAAAATTAGTAGAAATTATTATTGGAATGCCTGATTTATGCGATTTAAAATCCCTCAAAAGATATAAAGAGAGTTTAATATATTTGAAAAATGATAAAAAGTAGTTGGGAATAATATTTTAATAAAGTGAGGCCATAAGTTGAGGGTTGTGGTTAGACCCCAAGTAATAACTAATGGAAATACCTCAGTTTAGAGGAGATGAAGATGAAATTGATCCTTTGGAATCTTTAAGAATTTCAAAGGAAATTATATCCCTCAATAAATCATCAGTGAAGGAGGTTGAAAAGTTACAGCAAGAAAAGGATGAGTCAAGGCAAGAATTGAAAAATAAATATGAAGAATCCAAAGGGTTGTGTAAGCATAATCAAGAACTTCTTAATGATGTGAAGAATCTGAAAAGGTGCCTACAAAAGGTGAAATCAAAGATCATTAGTGAAAAAATGATTAAAATTGTTTAAGAACACCTAGATGTTGATAATATCAAAGAGGAAATGCAAGCAATAATTGAAGAAATTGATGGAAAATATCTTCATTCAACTTCAAAAGGAGAAAGAAGAAAAGCTAGAAGAATCTCATTAGAAGAATCTATTAGAAGATACTTGAAGTAGTTGAGCTTAAAATTGAAAATGTCAAAGTCAAATATGATATAATTATCTCAAAATAAATCAGTATTGATGACCAAGCATAGAGGATAGTGCATGTCATTATCTCTTAAAATAAGATTGATGATATGGGCGTGCAGAATGAATGCAAACCATCAAAGGTGGAACCATA
Organism: Picea glauca; assembly: GCA_000966675.3. NCBI lineage: Eukaryota > Viridiplantae > Streptophyta > Pinopsida > Pinales > Pinaceae > Picea > Picea glauca. The sequence goes on from JZKD02S1653041.1 coordinate 5,000, forward strand.
TCAACACTCTCATTACCAAGAAAGTTTGCAAGAAAGACAAAAAGATAAATAACAACATTACCAAGGAACAAGATGGAATAGTGAACAATATTCATGGAACAAGACCTCTCAAAACCATTATTTGACACGATATTATCATAGACCAACAACTATAACTAATTGTAGAAGTTACAACAATAGTGCATGGAATCAAAGCAATGAAAATTATGCAAAAACCAATTATCAAGAATCAAGGCTGAAAAAAAATGAATTTGGATGGATGGATCATTATCAATGGCAGCAAGAGAGTAAGAATATAAATAAATCCTATTAGTTGGTTCCATCTCATGTAAAACCCTGAATTACAAAGTATTGAGGACAAAATTGTTCAAAGGAGGGTATTATGATATGACCCCAAGTGAGGCACATATGGGGTTAGTTGTATATGTCATGGGGTAAATGTATTAATAGGGGTCAACTTAATAAAAGTCCCAATGTGAAATGAGTGAGAATAAGTATATACAAAGGTAAATATAATCATTATTAGGGATGAAAATATGATTTGGATATATGAATGTGTTAGGTTTATTTGGAGGAGGTTCTCATATTCTATAAGGAGTTATTGTGTGACTCGTCTCTATTATCTCTTTGGAAGTTGAGCTCTATGTTCACATCTTGTGTTTGCTTGTTTATTATGATATTTTAAGGATTTGGTACATAGAATTTTCTATCAAAAGGCATCACATCACAACATCAAAATGAGAAGGAAGACAAGAATCAATAAGATCACAAAAAAATACTAGAAGAAGTTGATCTCCATCTTGAGGATGTACATGTGAAATATGATGGTCTTATCTCAAAGGCCAGAGTAATCAAAGAGCAAGCAAAGAGGATAGAGCATGCCATTATCTTTGAAAAGAATACTGGATGATTATGAGTGTGAAAAGTGAAGAAAATACATCAAAGGTGGATCCATATCTACACCCTCATTACCAAGAAAGTTTTCAATAAATACAAGAAGATAAATATGGAATTGCCAATGAATAAGATGGAATAATTAGCAATATGCATGGAAGAGAGAATCACATAACCATTATTCGATGGGATATTATTAGAGACCAACAACTACAACAAATTGTAGAAGTTACAACAATAATGCATGGAATCGAAGGAAAGAAAATTATGCAACAACCAACTATCAAGGAATAAGACCAAAAATAATTGAATTTAGATGGATGGATCATCACCAATCGTAGCAAGACTAGTTAAATAATGAAATTATATCACTTGGTTTCATCATGTGTAAAACCCTTAACTATAAATATTTGAGGATGAAGTTTTGAGGAAGGAGGGTATTATGATATGACCCCAAGGGAGGCATACATGGGGGTTAAATGTATATGTAATAGGGTTCATCATGATAAAGGCCCCATGTGTTCAATGAGTGAGAATAGGTATGTGTAGATGTCAATATAGTCATTGTTGGAAGGGGAGACATGATTTGGGTATATGAATGCATTAGAGTTATTTGAAGTAGATTTTCGTATTCTATGAGTTATTCTGTAACTCATCTCTCTTATCTCATTGGGAGTTATACTCCACATTCACATCTTGTGTACATTGTGTGTACTCTAGTTTATTATGTTATTTTTGGTAATTGATACCTAGCTCAAAACCAAGTTGAAATTCATAGATATCTTGTTGTCATCAAACTATTGTTATTTATGAATCTTTCCTAGAGGGAGTTGAGATAGACATAACTCTTTATTCATCTAAATCCACTACAATATCACTTTAATTTTATCATATAGAGATTATCATATTCTTTTTCGTATTCTCTAGACAGGTATTGAATAATTGTTTATGTAATCAATGTCATCTTACAATATAGGGTAGTTTGAATTTATTTCCTAAAGGATCTACAATATTTACTAATTTCAATATAAAAAACAATGATGAAAACTTTTCACAATCTCCCTTATAGATGGATCCTATATTGGTTTACCATTGTATATAGATATATGAATTTTTCAAGGGAGGATGTCCAATTCCTCCCAAAACATTTTTAACATAATGATAACTTGATAATTGAGAACAAGCAGAGAAAAATTTAGGGGTTAAATTTCGCCCATGGGCTAATTTTCCATGCTTTTTCCCAAAAAAATATTCTCCATTCTAAAAATTATTCTCCCAAATTCTATAGGACAAAATTATTTTACCTTAAAAATCGCAAAAAATATATGAAAACTATATAAAATCCTTAGAAATTTGAATATTTTAACAAAAATGCTGCCAAACATTTATAGTTGACATATAAAGGACCAGTAAGATTCGTTGAGATTTCTAGATTTCAAAATAAATTTCCATCCTTAAAACTATCCCTGAGAACAAGTGTAGCATCCTTTAAAATCTCACCTATAATTTCAATGGAAATTTGAAAATAGTTATCATTATGACCTTAGCTATTTTTAATAATTTTTTTCTTCATCATCATATAGCTTAAATAATCATATAGCTTAAATAATGATTCAATAATATCATGTATATTTCAATTGATATTTTATGTGATGGACAAACCTTTTGATGCGAATCATTTGACCTTGGAGATGGACTTTTCCTTTGATTACTAATATAGTTTTTACTTTGCCCATTTTCCTTGCTTTCTTGAAATGCTTAAAGAGATTATTCACATACTTTATTATGAGCATTGTATTCCACTTACTTTCTTGTGAGCATTGTAGTCCATATGAGAGTCACTTATAAAAATTCTCTTTTATATATGACATGTACATATTTTGCTTTGTGACGTCCATTTAGATGGGTTAGTGTACATATCATGGCTTCTGTACTACTACCATAAATAGGCTATAGTTGTATCATGTCACATTTTTGTGAATTTGTTTGTATGATGAGTATTACGAAGACACATACACATCGATTTCCCAAGTTTATCAACCTCCCAACGATTGAAATTGAATTTTTTATTGTCTTGCAACACCATTTTAAAGCATTTCCTCAAAAGGAATTTCTAAACTTAACTCATTTATGCTTTTGCTTTTTAATTGTGTTTTTCTCCCAATTGACTTACAATGTCAACATATGATTGATCCTCCCCATTGGTTGTTCTTTCAAAGATAGGGATCTTGGATAGGTTTTTAAATATCTTATCACCTCAACTCAATTGACTTTAAGTATCTTATCACCTCAACTCAATTGACTTACAATGTCAACATATGATTGATCCTCCCCATTGGTTGTTCTTTCAAAGATAGGGATCTTGGATAGGTTTTTAAATATCTTATCACTTCAACTCAATTGACTTTAAATATCTTATCACCTCAACTCAATTGATTTTAAATATCTTATCACCTCAACTCAATTGACTTACAATGTCAACATATGATTAATCCTCCCCATTGGTTGTTCTTTCAAAGATAGATAGGGATTTTGGATAGGTTTTTAAATATCTTTATCACTCTTTATCACCTCCAGTGTAGTGGATATCTCAATCTTTCTTCTTCATTTCTACATTAATTTTTTAAAAATATTTTTTTCTATTAGCATTTAGAATATTAAGTAATAGTTTTCTTCATATTGTTCATATTCTAAGGAAGATGAAGACAATTTCAATTTTTATGGAAACTAGTAATGAAGATAAGTAAGGGTGTTTGTCTTTATGACTATTGAACCCTTTATATTATTTAGAATATTCCTTGGGCTTTTCAAGGGTCATTTTGAATTTACAAATATAATTTTAGGTAACCATCACTTATAAATAAGAATGGGTCAAACTATCAATATGGGTAGAATCCTTCAAACAAGATTAGAACTTCATATGGAGAAGTTGCATAGCATATACATTTTTGGCATAAAAAAGTCAATGTAAGTTATTATGACACATAATGAGACTTAATGCTTCGAACAATAAGGGCACAACCCTAGATAGTTATGGGAACAAGACAAGCACATCACATAGGCAAGTATTAAAACTTAATATGAAGAAGTTGCTCTAACATATATTGTTTTGGTATAAAATAATCATTGTAAGTTGGTGTGACACATAATGACACTTAATGCTTGGAACAATAAGGGAAAAATCTTAGATAGTTGTGGGCACAAGACAAACATGTCATATATGCAAGTATTACTACTTATTTCTAATTGAAACATATGATTGCAAATACTTCTTATGGAGACAATGACTAAAAAAATGCAAGCAATGTCTCATTGACTATCAATTTATAACTCATTGGATTTGAATGGCTTATGCATGAGCAAAACTAAAGCAGTATCTCATTATAGTGAGTGAAATTGAGAACAAACTAACTCTTCTTATTCATACATGAAGTTTCTTACTTTCCCATGGCACTACAAGCTAACAATTGGCTCAACTTCATATTTAAAATTCTCCTCAAAATGTTGATTATTGAAGAAATACTTTTAAAACTCTTCTCAATTGCAACTTAAACTCTTCTCAATTGCAACTTTAGTGTATTGAACTTTTCCCGATGGAAGTTAACCCGCTGGGAACCCACCCCGATACTTCCCCACATAGTGGATGATATGGGGGTGGAAAGCAGCAGCCCGAGGGACTCGTAGCCAGGCTAGAACTCGTGACCTCTCCCCAACCTGGGAGAGTGTGCGCACGTCTATGTCGTTCAATCTATCCCTCGTGACCAAAGTGTATTGAACTTAAACTCTTCTCAATTGCAACTTTAATGTATTGAAGACCAAGAGACTGTACTTTTAAACAATATAAATTTAATATGAACCATTCCAAAATATTAACTAAGAAATGTTTTCTTTTTTTTAATCATAACATTATATAATATAATATAATATAAAATAATAATAATAATAATAATAATAAGCCACTAAAGATAAAGATAATGAGAGTTGATCCATTCTCATTAGATTAAGAAAATGATTACATTCACATTAGTCACGGGACTCATAATACTTCTTGATGTATATTTTTAAATTAGTTTTGAAATTATAGTATATGATTTGGTTTCAAAAAACAACAACAAATCACTTTCATTTAACATTTACAAAAACTTTTAGTGAACATGTATTCACAAATTGTCCACTTCTAACTAATTTGATGACTTTATATCTTAAATAACAATTGTTAATAATACATCTATACACATCCAATGTGAATATTTGTGAACATGTATTCACGAATTCTCCACTTTTAATTGTGAACATGTATTCACAGTAATTGATTTAAGAAATAATTTGTGCACATGAACGAACTGATTTAAATAGTAATTTGTTAATAATAATAATAATAATAATTGAACATGTATTCACACATTGTCCACTTTTAACTAATTTGATGGCTTTATATCTTAAGCAATCATTGTTAATAACAAATTTGTATTCAAATTCCTACTAGAATCTCATAACTACATAAATGAATGTTCCTCGAGATATAAGATTTTATTTAAGATTCATGTTAAATATGTATCTTATCCATTGTTCCATTAGTCATGAGACTCATACAACACTTCTTGATGTATATTTTTAAATTGGTTTTGAATTATGGTATATGGTTTGGTTTCAAAAAACAACAACAAATTACTTTCATTTTGCATTTACAATTTTTTAAGTGAACATGTATTCACAATTGTCCACTTTTAATTGATTTGATGGCTTTATATCTTACACATTAATTGTTAATAATAAATTTATGGACTAATTTCATCCACTACCCCCTACACCATGGGTAGGAGTGGACCTTCAAATATGTGATTTGATGTTTAAACTACTTATTTTAAGAGTCCTTAATAATCCTATCTAAAGTTTTATTTTTGCGCTAGTTAAATGGAGAAACACTACCTACATTAATAAGGAGTTAGCATATCGTCAAACTCATATTACCTTTCATCTTAGTTGTTGCATTTAAGGGAAATATATACCATCAAAGTCACTAAAAACATGTACATTTATCTATCTTCCTTGCATTAAAATTATTGCACCCTATTTCATCTACTCTTTATGCATTGAGGTACTTGCAACTACTCTCATCCAATACCTTGCATCATTTGCCTTCCTTACATTACAAAAATTGCATTTGGCATTGTCTCATTTCCCTACATTAGAGGACTTGCACTTGTCCTTGTCTAATTTTCTTACATCACAACATACTCATATTAGAACTTACATGGAAGAACATACTTAATAATGTTTGAACCTAGATCATTTAATAATAAACACTTAACCTTAATACTACACCATAGCACACAAAATATTATGCCATTCCAAGTTATTT
>JZKD02S1653041.1:37291-48374 GCA_000966675.3 Picea glauca
CATGGATTGTTTACTTAGATTTATTACTTATTACCAAATTCTACTTGCGTAAGTGTTAGCGTAAGTGTTGAGATAATTTGAAAATTTTGAAAAGTTTACTTCTTTGTAAAGCTTAAAGAAATTACAGAAATTACAGTAATTTGGTAGAAATTTAAACGTTAATTTAATTTCGGTCATTACACATTCACTGATGTGTCTCATAACATCATGTTTGAGGCCCTTCCATGAGAACCTCTCCCTAATCTGTCTGTAGGTTTTGAAAAACCACTGATGGTCTGCTAGTGATGAATCATGAACTGTTGTGAGGATATTCTTCTTGAGCCCCAAATCCAACACCAAGTAGATTTTGTCCTTGTATAATATGACATCGTCAATGACCCTATACCTATCCTCCTATATCTGCCCATCCATAATCTCACAAGCGAACTTGTTCTTGGAATATTTCACTAACAAGTGGGATTTCCAATCTGCCGAAATCTCCATCAAAGAACATGTCGCAGGTCTCCTCGATAGTGCATCATCCACAATGTTCTTCTTCCCCTTGACATACTCTATGTCAAAGTTGAATGCATGTACCTTCATCACCCATTTCTATTGGCGCTCATTGAGGTCCTTTTTCTCAAGGAAATACTTCAAATTGTTGTGATCTTTCTTGACCACGAATTTGTGGCCCACCAAATATTGCCTGAATTTGGTCAAGGCATGCATGATTTCCAACATTTCCTTGTCATAAATGGAGTATAACCTCTGAGGCTGACTGATATTCCTACTCTTGAATGCAATGGGGTGTCCTCCCTACATCAAAACTGTCTTGATACCCTCGTCGGATGCATCACACTCTAGTACAAATGGCAAGGTGAAATCTGCTAATGCCGACACTGGAGAAGTGCCCATGAATTATTTCATGTGGTCAAAGGCTTTCTCTGAATCCTTGGTCTAGATGAAATCCCCATGCTTGGTAATATCCATCAGCATTTCTCCAAGCTGAGAAAAACCCCAGATGAACCGCATGTAATAGTTGCACATCCTGAAGAAAATCCTCAACTTTGTCATGTTTCTGGGCATGGGCCAATCCAGAATGGCCCTGACCTTCTTCTGGTGCACCTTTACCCCTTGTGCACTGATGATGTGGCCCAAGTAAATAAACTTCGTCATACTGAACTCACACTTGGACTCTTTGGCATATAATGTTTGTGCCTCCATGATGCTTAATACCTCATCCAGGTGCCTCATATGCTTCTGCCATGTCTTGTTGTAGACCAAGATGTCGTCGAAGAAAACCAGGACTAATTTCCTCAGCTGATCCCTAAATATTTGGCTCATGCAAGAATGGAATGTAGCGGGTGCATTGGTTAGCCCAAATGGCATAACTAAGAACTCGAAATGTCCAAAGTGACATCGAAATGTCATCTTCTCTATGTCCTGCTCTCGGATGTTGATCTGATGATACCCAGAGTGTAGATCAATATTTGAGAAGAAAACTGCTCCATGCAGTTCATCCATCAATTCATCAATGTGCGGGATAGGATATCGGTTCTTGATGGTTTTCTTGTTCAAGGCTCAGTAATCAATTCACATCCTCATGGTGCCATCCTTCTTCAGAACTAAGACAACTGAAGAAGTGAATGGGCTGCTTCTTGGTCTGATGTGTCCCATCGCTAGAAATTCCTTGATTTCCTTCTCTATCTCATCCTTGGACCTCCTAGGATGACAATAGGGGGGTGTGATCATATTTTTGGCCCCCTCCTCCAACTCAATGGTGTGCTCAAACCCCCTGTCAGGTGGTCTCCCTGGTGGAATTGACCCAAAAACTTGTTGATATTGTTTTCGGCCCTCTGAATCCTTTCGCGTAGTGATCAAGCACTCTATGGAATATGCTACCTCACCATGTCTGAAGATCCTCTCCATCCTCTTGGTTGAAACTATCCTGGGTGATCCTGTCAAAATACCTCTCAAAACAACCTTCTTCCCATCACAGTCTCTAAACCCCATCTCCAAGGTTTGGTAATTGGTGGTGATTTTTCCCAAGGTAATCATCCATTAAACTCCCAGCACCACATCTGTGTCAGATAGGTCAACTACATAAAATGTGTCTCTCACTGTGTAGTTGCCTAAATTTATCTCCAAGTCTGGAACTCTAACTAGAAATTCAACTGTGTGGGCATCTATTGTTGCAACATCAAACCCCTCAAAATCATCTATCTGAAGTGCCTGTCTCGATACCAGTGAAGCGTCAATGAAGTTGTGGGTGGCCCCACCATCTATCAGGGCGATTGATCATTGCCTCTGAATAGTCCCTATGATCCAGAGGGTATCATACCTGGGAACACCAGAAAGGGTCGATATGACTCCTCCCTTTGTTGGTTTTCGTCTGTTAGTAAACTCAGGCGGTTATGGAACTATCAGAGGACGGGATCCTGCTGGTGTTGGTGGTTTATGGGGAGGCTTCTCCTCCGTCTATGTTGACTCCTCCTCTGAGCTAGTGGATCCTTTGTCATGCTTCTCCTCCTCACTATCCCCATTGTCTACTTCCACTTCACTATAATGAATCTCTCCCTTGCCCATGCACTTGTGACCTGGGACCCAAGGGTCTCTGTAGTTGAAGCAAAGATTCTTCCTCATAGGCTCTCGCCTTGTCTCATCATGCATCTTCTCCTTGCCCTACCATTCTTTCTGGAATGGCTTCCTGTATCGATCCTTCTGGGGTACGAAGGGTTTGGAAAATGGTTTAGTCTTTGGCACTAAGTCTATCGAATCTCGAGTGCGTAGGATAACATCATGTAAGGTGGGTGGCATGTATGCCTTCACCCATCCTCTCAAAGGCTCTGTGAGCCACTCTGCGAATAGCATGATTAGCCTGGGCTCTGATATATTTGTCACTGCCATGGCTACCTGCTGAAACTCTGTGATGAACGCCTCTGATGTGCAAGTTTGTCTCAACTGGGCTAGATCCCTGAAGTGGATCTCGGGATCCCTCTTGTCAAAACTGTCCATGAGTCTCTCTGTGAACTCCCTATAGGAGGTGATGTGACTGTGACCCAATGTCACCAATCCATGGTGCCAACACTCATGTGCCTCACCCTCCAAGTGTAAGGTAGCGAAACTGATGGCCTTTGTCTCGGTCATCTGGTTGAGCTTGTAGTATGTGTCTAGCTTCTGTACACAAGCTCTAGCAGTGCATTTGGATGATCTGTCAAAAGAAGGTATGGTGATTTTACCAACTTTCCGGATGAAATCAATGTTATGCCCCTGTAGTTGTTGCAGTCCTCTTATTTGTGGCTCTCTGGGGCAGTTCCTAAGTCTGAGCCCACAATACTCGACTAGGGTCATGTCCTGATGAAAGTCATGGCCCAATGTTGCATACTCCCTCTTATACTCTGCAATGTCCTCTGCATGAGTGGGCGGAATCTATGTTATCGGTAGTTGTGCTTCTACTGGGGGTGCTCTCTAGAAACTGGGAAACAAAGATCTGGTAATCCTATTCAAAGGGGTGCATGCACGAGTAGGAGATTGGGGTCTATTTCCTGTCCCCAATTTCCTATGTGTTTCACGTGGGGCTTGTGTGTCTAGGGTGCCTACTATAGCCGATCTATCAGCCACCTGTGCCAAGGACTGAGTCATGGCCCACTGACTAGCTACTATATCACTGATAACTTTCATGAAGGTGGCATCTGGCTCCATGGGGGCCTTACCACTGCCCTTTGGTCGCTCATATATGTCTCCTAGCGTCCTTTCTTCCTTGCGCTCAGCCTCACGCTCTATTTCCCTGTGCACCTCTTCCTCTTCCTCTGAGTTGGGATGGAAAAGAGGAAAGTCAGGCCTCGACCATATTTCCTTGTGTCTGTCATAAGTGACATATTCATCCCCTTCGTGCTCACGGCCATCTGGGTCTTCTGCTGCACTCATCATCTTTAGTCACAGGCTGGCAAGACTAAAGCTCTGATACCACTGTAATGTTCCTGACTTGTCTAGTCTAGGAAACGTTGTTAAAGTGTGTAGGATTAGTTGTTTACAGGATGAGCATTCAAATAATAATAATGGCAACAAAAGACTCCAAACTTATATTATGAAATCTTCGTGGAGTACAAATGTCGAATGTGGCTGAATACAGTGAATCACTTGGCTAGATCGAATTACAAAAGGATCTTATCAAGAAATACAAAAAAAAAACTAAATGATGTGCCTCTCCCTCTCGGGGAAATCAATCCCTAATGATTCCACCGTCATAACCAGACGAGAAACCAGGCGAAAGTTGCACCTTGCCTTCCTCTCGAAATGGGTCGGAGGGGAATCTCCGAACTCTCCCTGTATGCGGTGAGTCGATCCACTGAACCTCCTCAAAATTAGAGCCCTCACCCTGAATAAGTGTACCCTTCCTGCTGGACCCTACATAATCGCCGCTAACGAATGATGGAAGACCTATGTGATCTTCTCAGTGACTAGAGTTTGTCTCTCAACACCGAACTCATCCAACTGGTGTCTTCCTCCTAGAATCCACTGAACTATCTATCCTGAGATGCGCCTTACTCTTCATTGACAAGTCATAATCTACATAATGATGATTTAGGTTGTTGACCCTTCTCTTATAGCTTTCCCACACCCTAATTCACTGCTAAAACCCTAATTCATTGTTTGACTTCTAATTTTATCTCTTAATGACTTAAAAGCACTTTTACCCACTTTTAGCTCAATGTCACTTTCCAAATATAACACCTTTGACTAGAGTGACCTCTAGTAACCCTGTTCACCCCTTTTTTGGCCCTAGCTATAGTCTAACAGGGCGATTTAGACTAACAAGCCTCCTCTCTGGAGCTCCTGTTTGGAAAGGGACATTACATCGACTGTTGGATTCCTTTGATCATTGTGTATCGTTGCTTGGAAGAGATAATGAGTGTTTTTAGAGTGTAAATGTGTGATGAGAAGAGGAGATAGGTACGAGGAAAGAACGAGACCTAGGATGCAATCCTTGCAGAGCTCAATTGAATGGTCGGAGCCAGGCTTCCAGCTGATCCAATTTTTGATCCAATGGGTTGATTTGGTTAGGTTCCTCCACGTCTGAGACATATCCCTGGAGTGAGTGGAAACCGTGCGTATCCAAGTAGAAACAGAGGTAAATTGAAGGTATTTTTATTTTATAACCAAGCTCCAAATTCCATATGTGGTTAGAACACGCTAGAATGAGTTGGCAGCCAGTGCATGGTTGAAATTGAAAATATTCTTGATGCCCCAACTGCCCCTGATTTTTGGTTTGGCCAATGATTCCCAATTGAAAAGATGAAGTTTATGTTGATCCTTGCATCCTGAACAGAGAAAAGTATAGGTGATTTTTCTTAGTTTTCCTAGGACCAGTGAGGGAATGGTTGCCAGAGCCATCCAATAAATCAACTGGCCTTCAAGAGTGGCTTTAATAAGAGTGTAACGACCTCCAATGGAGAGCCATCTGTTGCACCAGTGATTTTTTTTTCCACCTTTGATACCAGCTAGTCCAGTTAGACGTCTTGTAGTGATCCCCTTTGATGAAGTATCCAAGATAATGGAAGCCTTGTGAAATTTGCAAGAAGGTATGAGGAAAGATGACCTTAAGATGTTCCAAATCCTGATCAAGTATATTGGCGTAATGGAACATCGATTTGGACCAGTTGATTTGTAAGCCAGTAGAAAAGAAGAAAATCTTCAAGAGTCCATCGATTTCTCTCCATTTTAGTGGACTGTCATTTGACATTATGAGGAAATTATCAACAAATAGGAGGTGAAGGATTTTGACCAGCTTGGAGACCTTGATCCCTGTAATTCTTCCTTTTGCCTGGCTTTTTTAGAGGAGGAGACTTAAACCATCCATGACCAAGATGAAGAGGAGCGGTGAAAGAGCACAGCCCTTACACAGGCCTCTGCCATTGTGGAAGAAGAAGGAAGGTTCTCCATTAACCAACACAACAAAATATGCACTTGTGACACAACTCATAACCCAAATTATCATGGAATGGTTGAAGCCCATCTGAGTTAAAATAAGTCTAATAAAGTCTGAATCAATGTAGTCAAAGGATTTTTTTAGATCTAGCTTGAGGATGAGGGCACGATAATTTTTGTGGCTAATGTTGTGTAAGCATTCTTGTGCAGTGCCAATAGCGTCAAGAATTTCTCGGGCCTTTAAAAACCTAGTTGTTCGCCGGATAAAGAACGTGAGAGGATGGGTTTGATTCGATTGGAAGTGATTTTTTATATGAGCTTGTAGAAAATATTGCAAAGATAAATTGGCTTATAATCACCAAAGGTGGTCGAGTGATTTTCTTTTGGGATAAGAGTCAAGAAGGTTGAGCTTGAGCCCCAAAAATCTTACCAAGGAGTCTGGAATCTTCCACTAGCTCTAGTAGCTCAGGCCCCACCAAATCGAAAAAATGTAAGTAAAACTCTACGGTTCGGCCATGTGGGCCCATGATTTTATCTTTTGAGAAGGATTTGAGAGTAGACAATGCCTCTTGTGATGTACAAGGCATGTCCAAAAGTTAAGAGTCCTCAGTTGTGACAGTGCAAGGATAGTGTTGTGCCACCAAAACGTGTGCTTGTAAATGGGCTTGTTGTCTTGCCTCATAAAATGACTTGAAAAAAATAGAAGTTGTTGACTTATTCTCTTGTTGTCCACTATATTTTGTACCTGTTTCATCTATGATATCCCAGATATGCTTTTTGTTCCTGGAGGAGCTAGCGAAATGATGAAAATTTTTATTATTGAGATCTCCACATTTTATCCAATTAACTCTACCTCTTTGTCTCTAGAGAGCTTCATCTGCCAGCAAAATCTTATTCCTTTCAGCTTCAAGTTGTTTACAGAGTTGTTGCTTGTCCCCTGCATGCCCATCTAGTGAGTCAGAATGGTGTGGCACTTTAAGTTTATGCTCCAGCTCATGAAGCTTGTGGAATGTAAGTCTTTTGTGCTGCGTGGCCCGTCTTTTAATACAAGATTTTAAATGTTTCATTTTCAAAATAAAACGTTGTTGTATACCCAATTCAACATGGAAAATAGGATAATTCCAAACAGCAATGACAATGGCATTGAAATCTGCTTCATTGAGCCAACAAGAGTTAAATTTAAAAGGGTAGGAGATCTGCACCGGTTGGGAGCCGAATTGTAATAGAATCGAGGTGTGGTCTGACAGATATGGAGTGTCCACCCATGATTTGATCCTTCCATCAAATGTAGCCAGGATTTTGGATATAAAGAAGCAATCTAGTCGTTTGGATATGGATTCCAATCCCACTCTGTCATTGCGCCAAGTTGGAGTCAATACATCCGAAGGGAAGTCGACCAAACCATGTGATTGGAAGAGTGAGATGAAGAAGTCAGCCAATGGGTATTATAAGGCAGAGGCTCCCCAAATTTCTTTTGAGCTTGTGGTGAAATTCAAATCCTCAACTATGATCAATTTCTTGAGATCAAGCAAACCTCGGGATTCCACATTATCCCAATTTTTTATTTTTTTTTTACAGGGTCCATAAATATTGATAAAGTTGATCTGTAGATTATTCCACCGGAAGGATCCAGTTAGTAATAAGCCAGCATAGCTCAGAAATGGATATAAGTCAAACTTTGTGGGGTCCCAGGTGGTAGCTAAACCCCCAGAATTTCCAAGTGAGTTTACAGAGCAAGTGAGCAAGTCAGGACGAAACCTAGAAAGAAATGATCTAGCTTTTTGTCCATCAACCAAGATTTCCTGAAGGAATATAATGTCTGGAGAGGTCCAAGCAAGCAGTCTTATGAAAGAAGAGGATTTAAGGGGGGGGGGCAGCCCTCTGATATTCAGGGAGAGCAAGATCATTATTTATTTCTTGCTAGGGCTTTCATGCCTCTAAGCACCCCAATGCCATTAGTTTGAGAATGTGTAACAGAAGAAGTAGGTATAGATGGCCCCTCTCTACGGCGGGCACTTCTAGTTTTGATCGGGAAGTGTTTGTAGAAAATCCCTCTTGAATAGGTATGTGAAGTACCCTGGTCCAAACCTAAAATTGTCCTGTCTCCCAAAATACCTTTCTCAGAAACTGGTAAGTGGACCGAATGCCCAAGACAGATAGGTAAGGGAGATGGAGTGTGAACTTCTTTGAAGGGTGGTAGGAGAGATTCCAGCACATCACTATGAGTATCCTCTCTGGGTTGTGTTTCACTAGTACTCGGAAGATAGTGTATCAAATCCAGATCTTGTGGCATGGAGTCAAGGCTAGATGGCTCCAACTATATATAAGGGGAAGAAACGAGATTGGTCACTCGGGGATGGGTAGAAAATGGAGGATCGATTGGGAGTGTATTTGGTAGGGAGGGTAGTGGTATAGAAGGTGATAATGATGAGGGAAGCGACTGGGCACTGGTTGTGGTAGAAATGTGGAGAGAAGAGTTCGACTAGTTGTTCGAAGGCCCATTAGATAAGCAGAAGGTAGGGTGTGAGGACAGAGCACACAAAAATGAAGTTCGTGTCACAACTGGTCGAGGAGTGGGAGCATCTAGACCATCCATTTTGGCAGTGTCCAACTTTTCTATTTCCTAGGATGTAAGAGAGTAGAATAGAGAGGGGAAAATGAACTTAAGGTTACCAGTGACTGAGTCCAAGGCAGCAGAATCTTCAAAATCTGGAAGGTCTGGATAAGAAGGTTGAGTAGTCGCAACAGGAGAGTCCATCCTAAAGGAGAGGTTGAGCATTGTCTCCTCATAATGATCTTCAGCAAAGTGACCCAGACATATATTCCTCATGTAACACCCTGTTTCCCCCAGTTTGTAAAAATAATTGGACTGGCCAGAACTGTGGAAAACTCAGAAATGTGAATATGTGATGTGAATGGACCTTATGGGAAAGGTCGATGAATGTGAATAACATTATGAATTTATATTGCAGGACTTCTGAGAGGGGATGTGATGAAAAAGAGACCATGATGGTGGACGAAGGCACCTGGAAAGGTGGCGTTAACTTCCACCGAGATTCAATACCGTATTTGGACTCCACTGGCCCGGAGAACCAAAAGCAGCTCGTTGGCCCCGAATTAAATGTCTCGCAGGCTGGTAGGTAGATGGCTCCTCAGGAATTAATGAGGGATAGGGAGGAGAACCGCCCATCCGTAGAGTCGTCAGGCCTGACCAGCGCAAGGGAAATCGCGCCACACGCAACCTCGCAGGAGGATAAGGCATGGGAGAGAAGCGATTGGGGGGCAGACACGAGGGGAGCAAGAAAACTCTGGCGATATGTAGAGTGAGTGATAGAAGAGATGAAGGAGAGTAACCTTCACTCCTGGTCATTGGCAAACAGAGACGTAGTCTCACAACATCGTGGTCTCAGCTCGGGGGTGGCTAGTGGTAAATCCGTTGGGAGTCGTTGAGCCTACGATTGGGTGGAAACGAGCACCCCTCTCAACAGTTGCATAACCCCTGGTGTTACTTTCTGATAAGTGTTTTGCCTTTGACATCATGAAATATATATATGCTGACATTTATGATCATAAGCTGTGAAATCATGAATGACTTCATTATAAGAATGTTTGTATGGTATCTTGATCAGTACTGGTAGTTGTATGTTTATATGGAAAGACTACGTGTCGCTTATGCTCTCTTAAATTGTTATTTATATGCATGTTGATCTAATTCATACTTCACGCCTGGTTCTTGGCAGAGAGAGATACCCTTAATTGCCTCCGATAGTACCCTGGGTAAACCTCCCCATAGAGATACGCTTCCTGAAAAAGCCATCAAGAACCTGGAAAAAGGACGTGAAAGCGCAAGGCCTTAATAAATCCCTAGTAAGTATCGAATCGATGGACGAGGTCCCTTCGGGAGATCAGTGGTCACTCACAGTCGTCAGATCGGAAGAAGAAACTGGAGTGTCAATCGCCTTAACCCTGAATAGGTGTTAATCGACGAACGAGATCCCGTCAGGAAATCTGCTGTCACCAATGACCGTTAGATTTGTAGGAGAAAGTAGAGGATTCAATGCCTTACCGTTTTTCCTTTCTATGTCTTCGTGTGTAGCAAAGAGATCGGGACCGTAGATCCCCAAGGTCCATGAGAACATCTGGACCGTTGATTTTTCCCCATCCAGGAAGTCGTGGGAGAATGCACAAGTTAGAAACCTGTCTGAACCGTCAGATCTCGGCTGGAAAACCCGACAGTCATTGGATCTGTCAGGAGATACCCGAGGGTTAAACCCCTAGTGAATAAGGGCGAAATCCCCGAAATGGATTTGGGTCGTCCGATTAAAGGAGGCCATGTGTCGTAAGATTTCCCATTTCGGGAAATCGAGAGTCGAGAACTCGGGAGTTCTGGTGATGAGAGATCAGGACTTTCCATTATGGAAACCCCAAGATAGATCTGGACCGTCCAATTTAAGGAGGCTACATGTCGTAAGATTTCCCATTTCGGGAAATTGGGAATCGTGAACTCGGGAGTTCTAGTGATGAGAGATCGGGACTTTCCATTGTGGAAACCCCGAGATAGATCTGGACCGTCCGATTTAAGGAGGCCATGTGTCGTGAGATTTCCCATTTCGGGAAATCGGGAATCGTGAACTCGGGAGTTCTGGTGATGAGAGATCAGGACTTTCCATGGTGGAAACCCCGAGACAGATCTGGACCGTCCGATTTAAGGGGGCCACGTGTAGTGAGATTTCCCATTTCGGGAAATCAAGAATCATGAACTCGGGAGACATGGTGACGAGAGATCGGGACTTTCCATGGTGGAAACCCTGAGACAGATCTGGACCGTCCGATTTAAGGAGGCTACGTGTCGAGAGATTACCCATTTCGGGAAATCGGTAATCAAGGATTCGGGAGTTTCGTTGACAAGAGGTCGGGCTCTCGCCTTGATAAATCTTGACTTATAAATATTGGGATGTTAGAATGTGGTGAAGTCCTGATGAACGGACGAGATTCCTTCAGAGGATCTCAGGGTCTATAATGACCGTCAGATGTGGGGAAGAGACGTCAACTTTAAGTCGGGGCGCGAATGCGCCTTAGGGTAAGTGGCGAGTAGATCTGAACGGCCAAAGTCCACCTGCCCAGATCTACGGCTGAGGCTTCATTCCGGAGCCCCCTTGCTATTCTGCCTTTAGCA
>JZKD02S1653041.1:66410-77609 GCA_000966675.3 Picea glauca
TCGTGTTGAAGCTGACGGAGCACAATAAATACGGGAGGAGGCGGTGGGATTTTTTTATATACATTCATATTATTTAATAGTTATCTGATGATTGTTGATGGTTATCAGTGTGTTTTGTAGGCTATATCTCCGCCGTCGGATTTTCAAAAGCAAATATCGGCTGTTGTGGTAAATGGGAAATGAAATGTCAGTTGTCAAATCATACGGAAAGCATTTATCAAAGCATTATCAAAGCAGGCTTGATACATTATGAAACTATAGGGAAATCATTTATCAAAGCAGCAAGAATTGGCCTGGGAAGAAGCGAAGCCGGCAATAAGACTTCAAACTTCCCAGCCAATCAAATTGTGACAAATCCATAAAAAATTTATTAAAAAAATTACGTATATAAATTTCCTATGTTAAACATTAGCATTTTTACAAAAATTTCGAAGTCAACCTTCAAATAATTGAAAGTCAGCGATGAACTCATCGTTATAGTCCCTGCCCTTGGCCTTCCGGCAGGGACTAATAAAAGGACCTAGCCAAAGGTTATGAAATTTTCCATTCTTGCTAGGTTTCGCCTTCCTTTATTTTGTCCCACTTGAGGATCAATTCTCCTTGCACAAACAACCTATCTTTAACCTTTTTATTAAAAAAATATTCATTCTTTTCTAGTAAATCTATAATTTTCTATTTATTTGTTTTTGTTTTTTTTATCAAGATGATCAACTAATTGATTTTCCTTTGCATATCATTTGACTCTTCTTATAACTCATTTAATAATTTCATTATTGGCACCCTTATAATAAATGGGAAGGATAACATCAGTCCCATAAACAAATTAAAAAGGAGAAGTGCATATTGATCTTTTAGTACTCACCCTATCTACCCACAATGCATACTTCAAATGTGAATTCCAAGATCTTTTGTTATCTAATAAAAAATTTTAAAGAATCTACATTAAATTTTGGTTAGAAGACTTAGCCAACCCATTTCCTTCTTCAAATGTGAATTTTAAGATTTTTTATTATCTAATAAATTCTTTTAAAGAATCTACATTAAGTTTTGGTTAGAAGATGTAGCCAACCCATTTACTTTGGGATTGTAAGTTGTATAATGTCCAAAGATTATATTATATTTATGGTAGAATGAAATCATGGAAACTATTGTAAAGGCCTTTGCATTATCAGTATTAAAAAAAATTAGGCATCCAAATATTGAGAGAATATTCTCCTCCGAGAATTTAATTATCACAGCATTTGTTGCACATTTCACAGGAACTGCTTCCACCCATTTGGTGAAATAATCAATGGATATGAAAATCCAATTATGTTGACCACTAGATGGAGGATGTGTTTCTCCAATGAAGTCCAACCCCCACTACTAGAATGATGTTTGCAATTTGATTGGATTTAAAGGTAGAGGTGTAAGATTTTACTTAATAGTCAAAAAAATTCATTTCTTACATGCTCTCACCATCTTATTATCTTGAGTAAAGAGAGTAGGCTAATAAAACCCAAAAAAGGACTTCTTTTGATTGAGAGACAATCCATATCTTCTACATTTTGAAAAAACATACTTTAATTGTTTGAGGTGATCTTCATCTAATTTAGAATACACAATCATATCATCCAAGTAAATGACTATGAATTTCTCTTCTTCAACAACAAAAGCAATATCCATGGCTCTTTGGAATCATACATAATAGTACCCCAAGGTGTAGTGAATGTTGTATTATGATGGTCATCCTTATGTACTACAACTTGGTTGTAGCCTGAGAACCCATCCATCATTGCTATCCTATGAGCACCAACTACTCTCTACAATATATGATCTATATTATGAAAGGGGTAATTGTCCTTCAACAATGCTTGATCGAGATAATCTACATACAAGCAGATCTTTCAATTATTCATTTTGAAAAGTTCCAAGTTAGCAACCCACTTTAAATATATTAAAGGATAATGATACAAGAATCTAGCAATTTTTAAACTTCTCTTTTGATCATAATCAAAAGCAAAGAATTAAATTTCCTAAGATTTTGTCTAAAGGGATTTTATGTTGTATTATGCTAGTATCATAAGCTTTTAAATCATCATAATTCCAAGAAAATAAATCAATGAACTCTTTGAAAATATTCATGTACCTTCGGCATTGTCCAGTCGATAAATATTTTGATAACTTCATCATTTTTTGTTGTTGTGAAGTACCCAGGTTATATCCATCCACATCTTCTTGTTGTGGCTACAAGGAAGGCTTAAGTGCTACATCATTCTGATCAAAGAGATTTTCCAAGGGAATAATCCCTCTAGCAATATAAATATTCTTGAGTTGAACAATTTTGTGATTCCTCATAGATTGTGGCATTTCTTACTTATTAGTGGGGTGATTTTTTTCTGGAAGACTTTCATCATCTCATTCTTCATTAGTATTAATATTTGTCATTGAAAAATCATTTATTATTTCAAGGGACCTTTGAATTTGTTCATCATCCTCAAAGATTTGACATTGATTCTTATTATCAGGAATAAAAGTTCTATGAATCACTTCCATTTCATATTTCAAGTGTGAAATATTGGAGGTTTGAAAATTATTGTAGACATAGCCAATGAGTTTGCTAGATTAATAGACTTCCTAGGAATTGAAGGAATGTTTATAGCTATGAATTGTTTTTCCAATAAATCCCATACTTGATTTTTGTAGTCTCGCATCCTTAGGTTCTTTGTTTGAGACCTATTCTTGATCTAATTTATCATCAACTAAGAATCCCACAAAATATTAATGTTATGGACCTTCATTCTTCATGTTTCCTCAAACCCCAAAACTAGGGCTTCATGTTTAGCTACGTTGTTGTTGGTTTCATACTCTTATTTATAAAAGAGAGTAATATTCTAACCTAAATGGTAAATGAATAAAATGCATTCTCATACTCCTTCTCTTGATGAGGATCCACTGAAAAACATTGTCCAAATAATAGAAGCTAACATTTTAGGTTCTGATTATTAAAAATTTGGTTCCTCAATCAATGAGAAAAGATCAATTTCATCCTCAATTTCCAAAACACAACTTGTCGTATCATCAACTACATACATTGGATTTTTCCATGGGTTTTCAAGATTGTTGAGGCTATAAGTGAACTTAGCTTCCTGATACAATCTTCTAGTCTCTCTACCAAAAATTGGGACAATAGCATACATCATATAGAAATGAATATTTCCCCCTAGTTTGACTCCCTGTGACCTAGACAATAGCATTACATATTTAACAAGAACATCAATAACCACAACATCCATCATCACACTCTTCATTGGAATCTGAGCCAAGGTCACCACCAAGCCCTTAATCATTCATATGAATTTAACCCACCTCAAATAAAAATAGTACAAATCTTTATATGGTTTGGTGATTTCTAGACACAATTTTTCCACAATTGTATTTGGCATAAGGTTATGCGATGCTCTTGAATCTAGCATGCAATTATGCAGAAGATGTTGTTACATAGTCAAACTAATATAAAACAAAGGCATGACACTGTTTCTCTCTTCATAATATGGCCCAATCAAAACTTGAGGAGAATCATATGTTAAATTCATAGTATCTAAATGATTTATAGGATGAGGAGTGCTTGTTAATTTAGGAAACTCCCCTTTGAAATATGTGATATTTACTAATTTAGTTAGAGGTACATGAACCTTTATTTTACTGAGCCCATGCATCAAATCAAAAGAAATTGAATTTTGTTTATGAGCCTCTTAAACCTTTTCACTAACCTTAACTCCTGATAAATTACACTTTTCCAAAAAAATTTGATGTATGTCCTTATCAACTACATCATTTGATTGGATGTTCCCTGGAGTAGTGGTTTGAAATTTTTATTTTTGCCTTGCATCATAATTCTTTGGATTCTAATTGTTTGTGTTGGATCTTGGCCTAAAATCATATTTATGGTGTAGATCTATTCACAAAGCATAAACAAAAATTGTGTATTGAGAAGAGTATAAATCATCAAGTTGTTCTTCATATAAATATGATCATTGGTTATTCACAACCGTGGATTCTTCATAATCTTCTTGGGTCAAATGAAAAAAATCTCCTTCTTCCATCCATTTCATGTCTACTTGAGGTTATTGATCTTCAAAAGGAGTTTGATGTTCATCTTCATTAGAAATATACTCCTCAATCAAATTATTATTATTCATCAAAGGAGGTGGGATTGGAGGATCCTCTGGTCTTATTTCTTTGATCAACATCTAAGGATTGAAAGGTCTTCAAGATGGGGCTTGATTCTTATAGGGAAATTATGATTCCTTACTCCTACATTCTAAGGACCTTGTCCAAAAACATTATTTCCCATCTCCAATTAATCAAATTAACCATTTCATCAATTTTGGAATCTTGAATATTTGAAGAAGAATTATAATTAGGTGACTCTTGTTTTTGTTCCCTTTTATCTCAAAAATCAATTTTTAATTTGATTTTACCAGAAGTTGCTATGTTTCCTTCAATATATACTACATCATTTTGCATAATGTCCAAGGTTGTAGATCTTCTTTCCCTCACCATCATATAAAAATATGGGTCATGAGCATATGTGACATTTGTAGTAGCTTGAGAAGGTATAATGCCCTGTGGAATTCTATTATACATTTTGTTAAACCTCTTATTGAAATTTGAAACTATTTTTCCAATTCTTCTTTTTCAATGACCCAAACTCAGATATGTAGTATTGATGATCTATATTTTCTCTCCATTTGTCCATAAAGAATCTATGGAAGGCTTCCCAAGAGTTAATTGAATTTGCAGGTAAATTTTGGAACCGCTTCCTAGCATCTCTTTCAAGACTTTGAACAAATTATTAGGTAAACATCTTCATGATCAAATGTCAGATTATTTATGCAATCTTGGAAAGAAGGAATATGGTCTTCAGTAGATACATCACTATCTCCATTGAAATTGGGTGATAAGTTCATACAATTCTCAGGAATATCATGTCAATTGACAAGAAACCTAAGAGATCCATACTTGGTTTCTACCCATGGGTTTTCATAACACTGACTATTCTTTGAGGACACTTGCATGCAAGTGATCCGGTTAAACATGGTACATTATGATTATTTGATTTGGTTTATGAGATCATGCTATGCTATAATATTGAAATTTTGATATGTTATTAATATTGATGTATAGCATTGACATGTATTATGATGAGGTTTCATGAGTGTGCAGGAAACGTGACATGATGAGGATGTTGATAGCATTGGCAGACTTCCTTGGACTCCAGATTGAGTCAGGGAGTGGACTATTGACTTTGATTATGAGTGCTTGTTTTATTATGCATGTATTATGATGATTTCAATTATGGATTTCATGTATATGACTTATTAATATTATCTGTGTCGGTGGATGCGGGCATGGTGACGCTTGTCAATCCGGCTCACATATGGAGTAAAGGGGTCACACACAAATATCAGATTGATGAGGCAGAGGTGTGGTAGCATCCCTTTTACAGCCTACTAGCACTCCCATCGTGACCTAAAATGAAGGTTAACGACTACCTTGTTCCAGAGAGGTTCATGATGTCGTGAGGGAAAACTGAGACAGTCGCTCATGAGGATTTATGAGGGGCACACCATAAGGGGCTCAGTAAGTGCTTAGTCTCACACAAGGTCGACTAGTGGGGTATTGACTTCAAGCGTCAGACAACTTCCAAATTAATCAAATGGCAAGTGGCACCCTTGGAGCATGTATGTGCATCTTGAAGGGAACGTCGCATGAATAAATTAATGAGTTAATAAAAATATAGAAGACCTTAGAGAATAAAACAACTAGAGTTAGAATTAAAATAGACTTTTGTATATTTATAATTTCTTACTCGTTTATGATCAAAAAAATAATTACCCTATGCTATCATAATTAAAGTCATAACATTGTAGTTGCCCAACTATTCTTAAATATATCTAGAGGGTCGTTACAAGAAACATCCATACTTCTAATATTTTGTGAAAAATAATAATAAGTACTTGGTGTTATAGCAATTTTTGCCACAGCCTGTGCATCTTTCTTTGGTGGCTTTCCCTTTTCCCTCTACAGACTCAAGTTCCCCTTTTTGTTCATTCCAGAGTAAAAAATTCAAAGTTTTGTACATATACACGGGCCCCAGTTAGACAACTCATGTATATGCAGGCTACTCCATTACAGCTCGCGTACATCGAGTTTTGTTCTCAAAATTTAAAAATATGTCAGGTTTCCATGCCAAGTCACGAGATCCATGATCCTTGACCTTCCATATACTGGAAACGCTATGACTCGACCCTTCAATTCCATTTGAAGACTATAAATTGAGACATATGCAAACCTTGAAGAGACAAATCATTGAGATAAAAGAGACTCTGGAGCAATTTCACTTGATATTGAGTCAGCATCCCTTTCTCCATGAAAGTATGAACTTCTTGTGTTCAGCCCCCAAGCTCTTCCTATCTTGAGAAGGAGAAACTCTATTACTCCTACTACTTGTGAGCTTTCCTTGGTGGAGGATTGAAGTGGTGAAGGCCTAGTTGGAGGGATTTAGTTTCTCGGTTCTGATATGTGTCATTACAAAATTTTGTCACCTATGTACTTATGTTGATTACATTAATAGAAATATTTTTTTATAGTCCAATTGCATGTCGCAAATATTTGTATTATTTTCCAT
This sequence comes from Picea glauca, assembly GCA_000966675.3. NCBI lineage: Eukaryota > Viridiplantae > Streptophyta > Pinopsida > Pinales > Pinaceae > Picea > Picea glauca. The sequence continues at coordinate 73,084 of JZKD02S1653041.1, forward strand.
GGGCATAATTGTTATACATATTAATGGATTATGCTAGTTTATATGCTAACATTTTATATAATTTATATATGCTTGTGTATCTTGGATGTTGAGAACAAGTTGCAGGCATCAAGCATTGGATCGTGAGCTTGAATATGGTCTTATTTGGACGTGCGGACGAGGTAGGCTTCTAGCCTTCGCTTGTTAGCATTTCTAATTATCTAGCATACTTGAGACTAGAGTTGATTTATGGGTGTCATCTTATATGTTGTGGTTTAACCCTATCCATAGATAGATTTTCCTCGTAACAGAATTGGAAACTCCACTGGGGAGATCTCCCTTTTGGGGTATTGAGTGATTTTTCTCCTTTATTGCTCTCTGTTTGCCTGAGTTTTTGTGTCGCCTTTTACTTGACAACCTTTATTTTCCTATGCATTTGAGTTTCTTGGCCTAACCCTTGCCCAAATAATGTCTTTGTTGGCATACACGGGCTTTCCCTTGACAGTCATGTACATACACATGTATTCCCTGAACAGTCGCATACACTATCTTCTGAGCCTTTTGGTTGAGTTTAGTGTTTGTTGGGTGAGTTTTGTTGGTTGTTGAGACTTCTTGGGTCCCTATCCTAACTGTTGAGTGCCTACAAAGTGATAGGAAGCTGCGTTAATGGTAAATATTTTAGGCGAACTCATTTCTTGTCATTTTTCTCATTTGTTGTCCTTGCACTCTAGTCTGGGTAGTCGCTTCTTAGTGTTATGCTTGGCTTGTCTCTTTGTGCTTGCAATAGGGTCTGCCTGAGAAGTTTTTTATTCAGTCCTTTCATTTTCATTTCATTATATTAAAAATATAAAAAAAATAGTTTTCTTTTTTGCATTTTATTCAAATCATTTGCACTTTTGGTTGCATTACGTTAGTTTTTTCATGTTAGGAAAGATTGCACTTCATCGAAATTGTATAGATTGCATATAAGAATAGCGTTTAGAAGCATACCATATCTTTGAAAATCAAGACTAGTACTTAGCATTGTTTTTATATTTTCTTCTTTTTATATATGTTGACTCATTATACCATCAATTTCACAATCGCACCTCTTGAGTAAGCAGAAGCCATTAAAATTAATGTTGAATAATTAAAATTGATTAGAAAGGAGTTTATTTTTCAGGATACACAAACAAGTGTAGGACCTAAGGCCTTGGAATAGGATTTTGTGAGTAAAATTATCCAAGGCTATAAAAATCAATGTATTTGTCTGACTAGGGAGTGGTGAAACCCATTGTGTAATTAGTATCCTCGGGAGGCTCCGCTCACACCAAAGTTAAGCACGAGGTCGCGCGAAGTTGGTTGCAGAGATATCCCTCTAATACCTTCCTAGAATCAAAGATATTTCTGGGGTTCTATTTGTATCTGGGGGTTTCTCTAGTGCCTTTACTTCCTTGAGAGGCAGTGCTTTCGAGATTTCAGGCTTTGCTACCTTTCCCATATGGTGGATAGAACATGTGATTGCTCGCCCAAGCATTGGTTATATCATGGTAACTTTAGTTGCTTGAACTAGGTATCAACATAGATTGTTTGCAAGGTTTATTCTAAGGGTACCCTAAGTCATATAGGGATCAAACAACACACAGACTTTATGGAGGATTTTATCTTCGGAGGAATCAGACTGACTGTGTTATGAATCCCACGAGGGTCCTTATAACTAATTATATTACCTCCACTCTATTGTTCGAGAGTCTCATCCCCTCCTAGGAGAGGCATACCTTCTTTAGTTCGTGATGTCTCTTTCATACATTCTCTCTTGTTTGTGTGCATTTGGATTCTAGCTTTATTTAGGAGTGTGTTCTTTGTATATTATTTGGCCTTAGTATTTTTCTTTGTGTCACAATTTTTTAGTCTTCGTGGAATGAGACTAGCCTCCTCGTCGGTATTGTCATCTTTTGAATCAATTACCACAATTTGGTTTAATACCAATCCGCCTCCTAAAATGCGTACAATTAATAAGCATGGTACAAACATATCCACCGCTTAGGCTCACAATCATCCCATTCTGAGTATTGTTTCAACTATGATCTCCGTTATGGTTGGTGGAACCCTTGTGACTCCATCAGTTAGTGCTACCCAGTTCATGGACTCATCTCAATCCATGGATATGTATCCTTTTATATTTTTGAATGGTATGAATTCATAACCATTGATATTTGTTCCCCCTGGCACCTTTTTTACAGAGATGCCTTGTTATAGTACTCAGTCGACGCCTCTAGCCTCTAATACCTATTCTTTTGGTATGTTGAATATGACTTCACACATGTCATCCTCCTTTCCAACACCCAACGTCGATGTTAGTTTTGGTTCGGGGGGGATGTTTCCTCCTTGTAATCCTTTCTCATTTGATGGGGGGCTTATCCCTCCATCATTTACTACAATGGGGGGTTGGAATCCTCCTTCCTCCAGACCCAATCCTAGCTCTAATTTTCAAGGATGGAATGGACATATGGTCAGTGTTTCTACTTCATATATCATGTCCGTTTATCCATCATCGGCAATGCATTTTCCCGTGAATGCTTATTTTATGGAAAATATTCCTCCAACCTCTGATATTACATCGGGGTGGAATTAATTTCCTAACATGAGAAACCCCCTACACGAATTTCCTTCGTTGGGGGGCAATGGATATACTCACATGGATAATCTATATCCTCTCACTTTCTCCTCATAAGTGTTCCATATGGGATGATACCTTCACAGCCTTTCATATCACCAACCTCTGCTGGTCATGTTGGAGATAGGTCAAAAACCTCTGCAAGTTATGTTGAATACCTGCAACCAGTCATGTTGGGGGCACAACTCTAGTCACTTTTAGTCACACTACACAAGCATCGCCAACATCTGTAGTTCATGTTGGAGATCAACTACTAGCCTCTACAAGTCATGCTGGGAGCATGTCACCAGCCACTGCAAGCCATGTTGGGGGAATTGATATGATTGAGAAGCCTATATGTATAGGGCGTAAGCCCAAGTTCCTTTGTAGACTTTGCAAAGGAGGTCACCTAACTCGTTTATTCCCTACTACTATCATGGTATGAGAAGCGCAGTCCTTGTTTGATGGCCCTTCGAGTTCTAAGTCATCTTCGGCTTCCCAAAAATCTAATCCTTCTTTGGTTGATGCAACGATCATTCTGATGCAATCTTTGGCTGACACCACTCATTTTTTGGGAGGTGATGTGTTAAGCCCTAAATAGTGGCTCATTACCCCTTAATTGGGGCATATTATATTAGTAATTTTATTTTATTTATGTCGGTTTTAGTCCATTATTTGTAATTATACCTCTTAGTCTCCTATATATACCAAGGAGACATTTTCATTTGGAATCATCTTGTAATTGAACATTTATGTGAGCATAAGGAGGTTTCCCCCTCGAAGAGGATTATTATCTGAATTTATCTATTTTTCAAGGCGTTGAGTACTTATTCTGAGTTTTTTCTATGCTATATTGATATTTGGTTCCTAACATATGGTATCAGAGCTCAAGGTCTTGGGGTTTCGCTGCTACATCTAAGACACCTTGGAATTTTAGCTATAAATTGTTTTCTACAATGATTCAGAAGGTATGGCTTGGAGGATATTTATTATATGGATAAAGGTACTTTGGCTTAAAATTTCATCTCCTAAGGCCTTACACTTTCGGAGATACAGCCTTTCTAAAATAGGGTTCTGGAATCATCCTAAAATTGAGTCATAGCGTAATTTTCGCTATAAAAAGTTTTATGTAACGTTTCAGACCCTGAACTCCAAAATCTATTCAAATACATTAGTAAGGTATGTGTGGCAACAATTTCAGCTTCTGTTTCATCTTACATTTGTAGATACACCCTGTGGAAAATAGGGTATCTAACTAGTTCTATTGACTAGTCTCAAGCAGGTGTTCTGGGTAAAACAATCATAACTTCTTCCTAGAGTATCCAAATTGAGTGAGACTAGTTGCATTGGATATTGGATGGAAAATAGTAGTTCTGGTGTGAGTTTTAGAATTTTACATCAATTATTTTGTGCGGGGCACGCTATACAAGTGAGATCTCCTAGAAAGGAAAAAAATCAGCAAGTTGTGGGGAAGTTACCGTAAATTCCACTTGGCACATCCAATTTTGATCAGAACTGTGGAATTGCAGAGAAGAAATATCATAGACCTACAAAAAAAAGAAAATTTCATACTCAGAAGGGTCGAAATTTTGGAGATACAATAAAAGGAATATTGTCTAGATGAACCACCTCAAAATCAAGGTTTAAATTGATACTTGGACAATATGCCACCAAAAAAGGGAACTTCTACACCAAATAAGACTCCAGACAATCCTACTTGGACTCTTGATGAAGGTGAAGAAATGCATAGGGACATAAATGATTTACAAAAGAAGAAAGTAACAAAAGATGAACTATAAGAGATGGAAGCTAAGTTGGAGGCAAAGATGGATGGTTTAAAAGAGGAGATCATGGAAGGATTGAAAAATTTCATAATAGAGAGGACACCTGAAAGTGAAAATGTATCCCATGA
>JZKD02S1653041.1:78294-88873 GCA_000966675.3 Picea glauca
CGAAGGATATATCAAAAAGAAAAAGGTAATAGTCCTAATTGATTCTGGCAGTACTCATAATTTCATTCACTATAAATTAGCCAAAGATCTCAATTACTTTGTATATCCAGCACCATAGTTTCAAGTAATGATTGCAGATGGAGGAACTATCAATTGTTGAGGAAAATGTAATAAGATCAATCTTACTATGGGGGAATATTTAATGAATATTCCAATGATTTCTATACCCATGGGTGGTGTTGATGTTCTACTAGGAATCCAATGGCTACAATCATTAGGAGCAATGGCTTTTAATTTTCAAGAACTTGTCATGAAATTTTCATTGGAAGGAAAAGAAATTGAGTTAAGAGGTATCAGAGGGAAACCTGGTAAGGTGATAAGCTCTAATGGCATGACAAAATTATTGAAAAAGGGGAATCAAGGTGTTATTGCACAACTATGCTCACTAGATGTTCAAACATCTAAGCCATCTATTCCTCTAGATCTCCAGGGGATCATTGATAAGCATTCCAAAGTATTTAAAGATATTCCCAAAGGTCTTCCACCCACTCAAAATCACGATCATGATATTCACCTAATTCCTGGGAGTGTTCCTCCTAGCATCAGGCCATACAGATACCCTTATTCCCAGAAGAGTAAAATTGAGCGCATGGTTGAAGAAATGTTAGAGGCTGGCATTATTAGACCTAGCCAAAGTTTTTACTCTGCACCAGTGGTAATGGTATTCAAGAAATATGGCTCATGGCGTATGTGTCCAGATTATAGAGAGCTCAAAAAGATCACTATTAAAGATAAGTTTCCCATTCCTGCCATTGATCAATTTTTAGATGAACTACATGGAGCAATCTATTTCACAAAGTTGGATCTCCATTTAGGGTATCATCATATTAGAATGAAGGAAGAATATATCCCAAAAACAGCATTTCGAACTCATGAAGGCCATCATGAATTTTTGGTCATGCCTTTTGGCCCTACAAATGCACCTTTCACATTCCAAGGGTTGATGAATTCCATTTTCAAGCCCTTCCTTCAAAAATTTGTGTTCATATTTTTTGATGATATACTAATCTATAGAAATTCTTGGGAAGATCATGTGCGACATGTTGACAAGGTGCTACAACTGCTAAAGGAGCAACAACTATATGCCAAACCATCCAAATGTTTCTTTGGAGTGAAGGAGGTAGAGTATTTGGGTCATATTGTATCTCATGAAGGTGTCAAGGTAGACCCTAATAAGATTAAATCCATAATGGACTGGCTGATTCCCAAAACATTGAATAATCTTAGAGGATTTTTGGGTTTGACAAGTTACTACCACAAGTTTGTTCGGCACTATGGAAGAATAGAAGCAACTTTAACAACACTAACTAAGAAGGATTCATTTTCATGGACCCCAGAGGAAACTAAAGCTTTTGAACAACTTAAATAGGTGATGTGCAAAGCTCCTATTTGACCACTCCAGACTTCAAAAAAACATTTGTTGTGGAATGTGATGCCTCGGGAAATGGAATTGGTGATGTCCTAATGCAGGAAGGAAGGCCCCTGGCTTTTGAAAGTTGACCACTCAAGGGAAAGGACTTACACAAACCCATTTATGAGAAGGAAATGATGGAAATACTACATTCATTGAAGAAATGGCGTCCTTACCTAATAGGTAGGGACTTCAAGGTCAAAACAGATCATGATAGTCTTAAATACTTCTTGGAAGAAAGACTATCTTCAGAAGAACAACAAAGATGGGTAACCAAGATATTGGGTTATGATTTTGAAATCGTCTATAAAAAAGGGAAGCAAAATGTTGTGGTAGATGCACTCTCAAGGAAGGATGAAGATGTTGAGGCCTTTCTCTATGTAGTGATTGTAAATACTAATTTTGATATAAATCATTTCAATTGCACAAATAAATTCATCACCAGCACATATAAAATTTATTGAGTTGAACATAATATCTTATGGACAGCCTTATAACACTTCATATTCCTTAAATTTCATAAATTGCATAAAACAAATACGTAAATTAAAATACCTTGGTCTGATGCTAACCTTCCGCTTGTCTTGTGGACCTTCCTGCTGCTTCCGCTTGTCTTGTTGACCTTCTTGCTGCTGCCTTGCCCAGCTTGAAGCCACGGACCAACTCTGCCCAAACTGTGTTTCCACCCTGCCAACTAGGACATCTTCCTAGCTCCAGGATACCATATGGATATCCTGGCCCCGATGCCCAAAACCCCCAGCAACCGGTGCCCCCTGTACTAATCCTTCCCGACTACAGAACTCAACTCTCTCCAGCAAATCCCCCCAAATCCCAGAGAACCCTCTCCCAAAACCCGTAGAATGATAATTCCCCCCCTCCTTCTTTCGTAAGCCTCCTCCGCTCATATCCCTCCTTCACCGCCCTTTCTCCTCATTTATTTCCTTACCTACACATTCATTATCTTATCCACATAATCAATGCCTTACCCTATTATTTAATGTTTCCTTATCCTTATTTTTTAATGCTTCTTATCCCCTAGTATACGTAGATCGTTTAATTAAACAATTAAATTTATTAACCCTCTTAAATTTATTACCATGTTCATTCAATGCGATAGGTAATTAAATATTTAATTAATTAATTAATCCAAATTATAACAATTAATTAATTAATAAATATTTAATTAATATTATTATGCCAATCTTTGTTTAGTTAATAACATGTTAGAAAAATTAATTACCTAATAAATTTTACTTAATAATCCCTAAGCATATATTCAACTAGGGTTGTTACACTCTGTGTTATCTCGATCATACAACCCGATTGGATAATAGAAGCAAGGGATGAATGGAAGAATGAAGAAAAAGTGTGGACTCTCATTCAAAGGTTGCAGCAGGATTCCAGTACATCAGATACATTTACATGCAAAAATGATTCACTATGGTACAAAGATCTCTTATATTTAAGTAAGAACTCCCAACTCAAACAAAAGGTACTATTGGAATTGCACACCTCTCCAATAGGAGGGCACTCGGGATTTTTAAAAACCTACCATAGGGTCAAGAAGCTATTTTTTGGGGATGGCCTTAAAACTGATGTTCAAATGTTTGTGGCAGAATGTTTGGTTTGCCAACAAAATAAGGTGGAAACAATTAAGACCCCGGGTCTTTTACAACCATTAGCCATCCCAAGTCAGCATTGGGAGGAGGTTTCTGTGGATTTCATCACAGGGTTACCGAAGTCTGAAGGAAAGAGTGTCATCATGGTGATGATTGATAGACTAACCAAGTACGTACACTTTTGTGCACTCTCTCATACCCTCAAAGCTAGTACAGTTGCCACCGCATTCATGCAGACAGTTCAAAAGCTACATGGCAACCCAAAAATTATTGTAAGTGACAGAGATCCCATCTTCACTCGACTTTTTTGGACATAATTATTTTCTTGTTTGGGTACTCAATTGGCTCATAGCTCATCCTATCATCCTCAATTTGATGGAAAAATCGAGATAGTGAACAAATGTCGGGAAGGCTAACTTTGTTGCTTTGTCTCTGATAAACAAACGCAATGGTTCAAATGGTTACCCTTGGCAGAATGGTGTTATAACACTTCCTTTCATACTACAACAAAAATGACACCATTTATAGCACTCTATGTGTTAGCATCGGAAGTCACCTCTGGATTGCAGCAGGAGCAGAGCCCGATGCCCATCAGTTTATGTCACGATTTGTTTTAATGGGGTGATCGAATGGAAGTTAACTCAAGATGATGTGGCTCTATCTCAAAAACTAGGCCGAGCATGCATGGGCAAACAAGGTCTTAGATAAACTTCAGATAGTGAGTTGTAGTAAGGGTGAGTAGGGGGGAGACTTATATCAAAAATATGCAAGGGTCTGTCGTAAACATCAGGTCTCTAACAGACTGTAGAGGAAAACATCTAAACGCAAGATCTTCTTACATTCAAATGCAGAAAACTGGAGAATACAACAATGCAACAATAAATCCTTTATCATAACATAATTGCAATCATTCACACTAATCAGTGGATCACGAACTCTCTCAGTATGAGGTGAAAACTAGATGGAGTGAGAACATTGTCTGTCATTAAACAAGAAATCTTACATACCAATACATAACCAAAGAACTAGAGTCTGTGCTAAAACTTTACAATCGGGAGCTTATCTCTACCATCGATGCTTACAAAAATGGCGAAAACGCCTACATATACTCGAAACAATAATAGCAACAAAATCGAGACGTTGCATTAAAAACATTGCGTCTACATGGCTTCTGACAATCTACACCTACAGTCTCTGAATGATCGTGCACCTATGGCAGACGCAATCGAACTCCTGACAGTCCCGTGGGCTAATCGACGTGCCTTTAATTCGTCGCCGGACCTTCCCTTTATGGCGGAGATGATATATAACCACCACCAACTATCTTAATAACTGATTCCTTGGGATTGAGAACGACCCAGCCAACTCGGCACCTTTGGGACGTGGAGGGCCCCTCGCGCTGCCATCTGGATTAGCTGAACGGCCTGATGAATAGACGTGGAGGCTAGCGCGAAGGCTGGGGTGCGTAATGGGGGTGGTGGATGGGCAGAGGAGACACGAAGCGCGGGGTTTAAAAGGGATTAGGAGTAGGGACGACCATACATAGCCGGAGGGGAAGGGCTGAAGCACTCTTATGACGAGGCACAATGTCGTAGGGAGATGAAGAACACCTGGCATGAGGTGTCAGGCGAAAATGAGAAAAAGGGAAAGGTGTGCCGCGAGGATGCGTGGACAGGTGACATGGAGAGAGGAGGACACATGGTAGCTGGAAGGAGGACGATGGACTGCAGAAGGGCCATGCTATTAATTGAAGTGGAAGATAGGCTGCAGGGGAGTGACGGATCAGGAGGCGACACGGCAGGGGAAGGCCCCACATTGATTAAAAAGAAGAGCGGCTGAGAAGGGTGGGATTGCCTGTGCGTCGTTGATCCGGGCGCTCTGATCGTAGCCGTCGGAGAGGTGCACCCTCGATTCCAGACCCCCCCCCTCCGTTTAAAGGTAGAAAGGTGGGGGGGCTCCGGAATCCAATGTGAGTTGTTGATCCGGGCGAACTGATCGTAGCCGTCGAAGAGGTGCGCCCTCGATTCCGGACCCCCCCCTCCGTTTAAAGGTAGAAAAGTGGGGGGGCTCTGGAATCCGCTCCCGATAGCAGATCTGAGCGCGCAGATCCTGGTCGCCCAGATGCATGCCCCCTTTAAGTCCAATGTGCCCGAGTTTCATCGATGGATGGACGGCTGAGATAACTTCGGTGCTTTCACTATGAAAATCCTGAAAGGCCCCACCTGTGGCTCAGATCTTGTGTCGTGTGTCCTTCAGATGGATGGTTCCGATTCTTTCAGGATTTTTGGCACCGAGGGTTCACGATGCAACGCTTCTCAAAATCCCGATTGACCAAACCGCGAAAGCACGGATGTGCGTCGCGTGTCCTCCAGAGGAATGGTCGAGATGACATTTGATGTTAGAAGAGGGCTACCTCCATTATCAGGCTCGCTTGATGTGACCAGGTGCTAGGACCATGGGCTTAGCTTCAAAGGTGCTTATCGGCATTTCGGGGTTCGAGATTTTGAGACGTAAAATGACAAGGAGCTCTTACCCCTCGAATCCCCGAATGCCGACATGACATGATCGCGCACCACGTGTCTTTTTGGATGGACGACCGAGATCCTTCATGAATGTATATAGACGCTACCCATCGCGCTAATCCCGATGCAACTCCGCTAACTACAATTTCCCGCCGACCGTCGATCTGCTCCTATGGATGAATCTGGGCCGTTGACAACCTAATTTCGCTGCTCACTTGATTGGAAGCCGTAAAATGAGATTTTTCCATGCTGCGCTCGGGCGCTTCTCGAGCAACTTGCAGACCCAAATACCCTTGTGCCTAGGACAAGAAATGTCACTAACATTAGGCTCCATGGGAGATAGAAGTGTCCCTGTGATGCTCTAAGGACTCATTTTGCAGTTCCAGTGCCTTGCTATTGGGCTATGGAGTCATGCTCAAAACACCCCCTGCTGAAAATACAGGATGAAAAATAAAATTGAAACAAAACAAGATACATGCTCAAAAGAGTTTATTTATGTACAGTCCTAAACTATCAGAATCCTTTACATGGGGCTAGGTGAAATCAAACTTCCACCATAGCCATTCAAGCAGCTTCCTGAATAGAAGCTCTTTCCTTCTGTCGATGATGGATAACAGACGATGTAACCAGGAGATCAGAATGGTTACATCTTTTGATTCATCTTCACGGGTTGTCGTGAAGGTGAAGGTGGGTGGCTCTAAGGCATAGAGGAAATGCCACTCCATGTACTTGCTGACAGGGTCATAGAATGAGTGGCGAATTCCAGAAAATGGGCGACAGACAGCCTCCTCTGCTACACAGTTGTTCACATGTGGCTGAATATCTCTGATAAGCACAGGTTGGTGGACAATTGACGTAGGCTCACTGCTCTCAGGCGGTGGTTGCTCGCTGACTGGCTCTGGACAGGAAATATTCTGCGCCTCTGGTTCTTTCTCCTCTTCTGGTTGGATCTCCCCTGGGTCAGATTCGTATTCATCATAAATAGGGACCATGGGATGGCTCTGCTTGTTGTCATGTCGGTCAGCGTCTTCATAGTGATCAAATGTAGGATAAGCGTGTTGCTCATCATCACTATAATATTCATCAAAAAGGGGCTAACCTTCATTTCTATATTCCTCCTCCAAAATAGTGATCCCGTCAAAAATATCTGTTTCAGGGACAGTGGTATCTGCTGCTTCTGGTTGTTCATACATAATTTTTTTCTCTTTAATCCCAGGTAAAAATATATCGCGAGAAACCCCTTGAAGGAAAAGAGAAAAATCCTCCTCCACAACCATCTCTTCTTTAAAAACAAGGAGGTCTTCGTCATCATAAGCAGGGTAGCTAGGAACATCTGCTTCAACCCGATACCCAGGTGAGCCATCTACTATAGACCACATTTGCTCCATAAAATCGCAATTTCTACAAGAGGCATGTTGATCGTTATGAACATCTAAAAGAACAGAGGCATCTGATATGATGTCAGATGCTTCCGTTCTAGGGCTAACACAATTAATATCATTCAACACCTCTATGTTTTCCTGGCAAATGCTTTCCTCCACGGTAAAAGCTTCATCATGGACCTGGTCTTCAGGGCCAGCAGAGGCTTCATGAAGCGAAGAAAACTCCTCACAACAGTTTTCATACAAACAATCAGCTGGAAAATAATCTTTACAAAATGAATTGAAAGCCGTATGAAAACCTGTTAAAGAGCGGATGCTTGCAGCGGAAAGAGACCGACACCATTCAAGAGAAGCTCCCTTCAATGAATACCTAAAGAGATTAATCTGGACATCTTCATGCATGATATTAAGTCGATGAATAACCTCATGAAAGTCTAGTAAATGCTCAGCTGGTACCTCCGAAATTGTTGCGTGAAATTCAGGGACGAAATTTTCCCATTGGTCTCTATCAAGAAGTGCATTGGGAAAACCAACTATCTGGGAAAAGTCACAGAAAGAAAACCTTTTAGCTAAGATTTTCTCCATATCGAACCAGTGGAGTCGCTAATTGATCCTTGAATCATGGAGTCGCCAGGTGAAAGATTTACAGCTTCGAATGTGTCTGGTCCTTGTTCACCATCAAAGGCCAGATCTTAACATTGTTGTTACCCCAGGAAGCTTCTCAGGCTGAGAAAGCAGCTGCTGAAACCTTCTCGAGAAAGCTCCTTAGGGTCAGCTTTCAGGTGTGCTAACAATAGCTACAGTTGAAACAGTGAAGTGGAAACAATGGAGTCGCCAGAGTGGAGTCGCCAGGTGCACAGTAGCAATCTTTAAGGGCCCTGATGTCTGATGCACCTTCAGAATCATAGACTCAATGTCGTTCTGCCCAGGGAAAATCTTCAACTTCGTCCATGCAACGGCGGAAGAAAATGTTAGTGTCGAAAGTCACCCCTGGCTTGCAGCAGGAGCAAAGCCTGACGCCCATCAGTTTATGTCACGATTTGTTTTAATGGGGTGATCGAATGGAAGTTAACTCAAGACGATGTGGCTCTATCTCATAAACTAGGTCGGGCATCCATGGGAAAACAAGGTCTTAGATAAACTTCAGACAATGAGTTGTAGTAAGGGTGAGTAGGGGGAAGACTTGTATCAGAAAGATGAAATGGTCTGTTGTAAACATCAGGTCTCTAACAGACTGTAGAAGAAAACATCTAAACGCGAGATCTTCTTACATTCAAATGCAGAAAACTGGAGAATACAACAATGCAACAATAAATCCTTTATCATAACATAATTGAAATCATTCGCACGAATCAGTCGATCACGAACTCTCTTAGTATGAGATGAAAACCAGATGGAGTGAGAAGATTGTCTGTCATTAAACAAGAAATCTTACATACCAATACATAACCAAAGAACTAGAGTCTATGTTAAAACTTTACAATCGGGAGCTTAGCTCTACCATCGATGCTTACAAAAATGGCGAAAACACCTACATATACTTGAAACAACAATAGCAACAAAATCGAGACGTTGCATTATAAACATTGCGTCTGCATGGCTTCTGATAATCTACACCTGCAGTCTCTGAATGATCGTGCACCTATGGCAGATGCAATCGAACTCTTGACAGTCTCGTGGGCGAATCGACGTGCCTTTAATTCGTCGTCGGACCTTCCCTTTATGGCAGAGATGATATCTAACCACCACCAACTATCTTAATAACCGCTTCATTGGGATTGAGAACGGCCCAGCCAACTCGGCACCTTTGGGACGTGGAGGGCCCCTCGCGCTGCCATCTGGATTAGCTGAACGACCTGATGAATAGATGTGGAGGCCAGCGCGAAGGCTGGGGCATGTAATGGGGGTAGTGGATGGGCAGAGAAGACATGGAGCGCGGGGCTTAAAAGGGATTAGGAGTAGGTACGACCATACATAGTCGGAGGGGAAGGGCTAAAGCACTCTTATGACGAGGCACAATGTCGTAGGGAGATGAAGAACACCTGGCATGAGGTGTCAGGTGAAAGTGAGAAAAAGGGAAAGGTGTGTTGCGAGGATGCGTGGACAGGTGACGTGGAGAGAGGAGGACACATGGTAGATGGAAGGAGGACGATGGAATGCAGAAGGGCCATGCTATGAAGTGAAGTGGAAGATCGGTTGCAGGGGAGCGGCGGCTCGGGAGGCAACACGGCGGGGGAAGGCCCCACATTGATTAAAAAGAAGAGCGGCTGAGAAGGGTGGGATTGCATGTGCGTCATTGATCCGGGTGCTCTGATCGTAACCATCGGAGAGGTGCGCCCTCGATTTCGGACCCCCCCCCTCTGTTTAAAGGTAGAAAGGTGGGGGGACTCCAGAATCCAATGTGCTTCGTTGATCTAGGCGCTCTGATCATAGCCGTCGGAGAGGTGCGCCCTCGATTTCGGACCCCCTCCCCCTCCGTTTAAAGGTAGAAAAGTGGTGGGGCTCTGGAATCTGCTCCTAACCATAGATCTGAGCGTGCAGATCCTGGCCGCCCAGATGCATGCCCCCTTTAAGTCCAATGCACCCCAGTTTCATCGATGGATGGACGGCTGAGATAACTTCGGCACTTTCACTATGAAAATCCTAAAAGGCCCCACCTGTGGCTCAGATCTTGTGTCGTGTGTCCTTCAGATGGACGGTTTCGATTCTTTCGGGATTTCTGGCACCGGGGGTTCATGATGCAACGCTTCTCAAAATCCCGATTGACCAAACCGCGAAAGCACGGATGTGCGCCGCGTGTCCTCCAGAGGAACGGTCGAGATGACATTTGATGTTAGAAGAGCGTTGCCTCCATTATCAGGCTCGCTTGACGTGACCGGGTGCTAGGACCATGGGCTTAGATTCAAAGGCACTTATCGGTGTTTCGGGGTTCAGGATTTTGAGACGTAAAATGATGAGGAGCTCTTACCCCTCGAATCCTCGAATGTCGACATGACATGATCGCGCACCACGTGTCCTTTTGGATGGATGGTCGAGATCCTTCATGAATGTATATAGACGCTACCCATCGCGCTAATCCCGGTGCAACTCCGCTAACCACGATTTCCCGCCGACCATCGATCTGCTCCTATGGATGAATCTGGGTCGTTGACAACCTAATTTCTCCGCTCACTAGATTGGAATCCGTAAAACGAGATTTTTCCATGCTGCGCTCGAGTGCTTCTCGAGCAACTTGCAGACTCGAATACCCTTGTGCCTAGGACAAGAAATGTCGCTAACACTATGGATACCACCCTCCTTCCATCACTTCTTCTCTAAAAGACAAATCTAAGGTTCAAGTAGTGGAAGATCACATCGAGCATCAACAGGAAGTTCTCCAAATATTAAAGGACAACCTGACCATGGCACAGAATCTCATGAAACAACAAGCATATCAACATCGTAGTGAAAGAAGTTTTGAAGTAGGGGAATGTGTGTTTTTAAGACTACAACCATACAAACATATGTCCCTCAAGCAAGCCAAGAAGGATAATAAATTATCACCAAAGTACTATGGCCCTTATAAGGTGTTGCAAAAGATTGGTA
>JZKD02S1653041.1:104414-120975 GCA_000966675.3 Picea glauca
TGATCCTGTTTTTCTAACATTTTCCTACTTCAAATTTCTAGGATTCTAACATTTTTTTAACAATGGATTAAGTTGATTTATTTTTACTATAAAAGAGAACACCTCGGTAGTAAAAGTAAAAGAAGTCTTTTGGTTTCTTAAGGAAAATGTATTTGTCAGAATTTCATATTTTCCTTATATACTCTAAATTAAAACTCCTATGCGTTAAAAAGACATGTAGAAGAAAAGGTTTTACCTGTACTCCAAAAATTCTAACAATAATATGATCTTCAAAGATATACCAATCTCCTACTCTAGTATCGGGACTCAACCAAAGTAATTGTTTACATTTCAAAAATACCCTAGGTGATCACCATGGATTATTATGTGCATTGTAAACATAAACTTATGAACAAAAGTTTTGAAGCCTTCATTATGGGCATTCTTTCTCACAAAAACGTTCATTCCATTACTGAATGTGGATTCGATTGTTGATCAAGTTTATTCAAATATAGATGATCAAAATAGGGTAACTGGAAATATAGTAGAAGGTATACCAAATAACATTGATATATAAAACATCTAAATGAGGAAAAATGAATGAATTGGTTATTAATGGCATCAAAAAGATATTTGGCATAGTTATATCTCTTAGGAGGTACTTTTAATGGAGGGGGGGACTTTCTCCATCATTCCTAATATTTCCTCATCCACAACATTATCATTGTCATGCCATAATATGATGCACCTCATTGAAATGACTTCTCTTCAAGGTTTAGGGAAAATAGAGACTCAAAAGGATGGAAAATAACAAGAAGAGTAGATTATTTTGGTAGATAATTAGTCAAAATATATTTTACTATAATAAAGGCCATTAGGATTTTGAACTATGTAGCTAGGGTTTCATCATTCAGGTTGTGGTATTTTCAAGAAGCATTAACATTTGGGAAATATGTTCAGGGGTTATAGGAAAAATAATCCAAGAGTCATCATTAGACAGGATTATAGACTCTGGAACACAAGGAAATATGTTGTAGGGAAAATATCTTTAGCAAGGTCACAACTCTAGGTAGGGATTTAATCATAGGCATTTCTAAACTTTCCAAATGTTGATTGGTGGAGTTTATATGGGTTTCCTCTAGTAATGCGGGGATCAAAAATAGCATGGTCTAAATCAATGAGGTTCTCAAGTTCAGATGTTTGGGTAATGGGATTAGTATGTGCAATAGGTTTCTTTTGAGGTACCATGGAAAGAAAATGACTATACAATAAATTCAAAGGAAACGTAGGAACAGAAAAAATGGTGTGTAATACCCCAAGGATGTGCCCCAGTTATATTATCAATTGTAATCATGTTTTGTAGGCTGGTGAGTCGAGTATTGATAAGTTGGTGGGATTATGTGTTTATTAGGTTGGAGAGCCTAAGTGTTAAATCCCAAGAGCCTGTTTTTGTATATGTAATTATGTAGAACATTAATAAAGATTAAACATTGTTGCATGTAGACAGACCACGAATAAAGAATGATGGGGGACTAAGCTTCCACAAGGTGGGTAAGGGAAAGGGGGCTGAAAGGTTGGAAAGAGGGGATATCTTAGGGGCTTAAGTCCTTGAGATAATAATTTATTATTATTCCAAAGTGGTGTGAAAGTTATACTTTTATCCTAAGTTCCTGGAAAAAGGAATGCATACTTGATGGAGTGCATGCAGCTTCATGGGCGACATGTGTCGGCCCAGGCACATGCAATTCAACCCAAGAATTGAGCCGTGATGGGGGTTCGTCCTCCATTCTTATGTCTGATGTCTGAACTTTGTTGTGGATGTGTTTGATCTATGCATGCCTCAGTTAGCTCTGAAACCCGAAACTGTGATGTTTTCCTGAGAAGTCGATGTATCCTCTGTCTGAACCATTTGAGTCTGCGTTCAACCTCTATGTTGATTCCTTGTCACACACCCTGAAAAACAGTGGAAAACCCATGGACTGAGCCACGTCTCTTGTGTGTCCTGTGAACCTAGCTTATCCACCCTTGTAGAAACGAGTCTGTACCCGAACCGTTCTCGGGTTGCAGCCTTCTATTTTCCTGAGTGGTGTTGACCAGTTACTGTTGTTGTCACCCGTACCTTGCTGGAACTGAGTCGGAAGTGGCTAAATAACCGGGTTGTCAGGACCGTGGTTGAACAGGCAGGTTTTCATGCCTATGAGCAGCTCTCTCTAGGTGAGAGAGTCTATTGGGAAGTGGTTTTCTCCCAGAGAGAGTCCAGCACCAGCTATAGAGCTCTGAGAATTCTTGATCTGGCCTGTTGTCGAGACCCAGAGAGGGAGGTGAGGCACCGATGGACTGTGCTTGCAAAGGTGTATGCTCCTGGGTGGAATAGGCATATGGGGAATGAGAGTCTGTGAGTAGTGGGCGTAAGAAGGCTCCTGAAGAGAATCCTTCTGGTTGCATTGTGCAGTTTTCCTGCAACCTCAGCCTACTCTAGGATTCCCTTGCGTTGGGTGCAGCTTAGTCCCAGCTCGGGGGTGACCCACTGTTGATCATGATGAGCAGCGTGGTCTAAGGATGGGATTTTCATGGAAGGTCTGCACGTAGTTGGTGGAGTTACTACAGTTTCAAAGATAAGTATCATTATGTGTTTAATTTCAATTAAAATGCATGTTTTTGATGCTTGTAATATTATCATGTATTCTGTTGCAAGTGGAATTATTGTTAATTCCATTTAGGTCTGTATGATGGTAGTAACTCTATGTTAAATGTGTTAAATTTTTTTAATATGCATGTTATATATATAAGTATGAGAATGTTCTGCGTAGTAGCATTGCCTGGTAGTGGGGTTCATGGTCGGGGACGTTACAATATGGTATCAAAGCCCATGGTTTCAACGTTGAGCCTGGATGGGTCGGATAAGTGGTCTTTGGACCCAAGGTTTCGAGTGGAAATGGTATTCGAATGGAACCAATTTCAAACCTTAAGTTCCAAGGGGTTATTTGGTCGTGTTACGAAGCTTAGGAGGAGTAGCGGTAAAATAAAACCGCAGTCGGCATGGTATTTGACCACAGAGAGAGAGATCAACACTTGGGGTGTTGGAGTTGTAGGATCTGTTTTGGAAAAGGAGAGTCCTTTACGGCCGTCAAATCCAGAGAAGGTGTAGGAAGGTTATCCTGGAAGTCTTTCAGAGTTAGGCAGTCGAGAGAAGTGGAATGCGCTGAGGCATAAACTTCCAAAGGATATCTACACCGTAGATCATAGCAATAGAGCTAAACCTTTAGATTTGTGTCCAGGAAGACAAAGGAAAATCACTTGGTAGGATTTCTAGTGTGGAGTGTGACAAACTCCTGAAGTCCCGAAGTAGATCGCAATCGTCCATTGCGAAGGACACGCGTCAAGAGATCGTGTACTTCGGGTGGAGGTACTTTGTGAGGAGGCAAGTGTTGTGAGTTTGAAACTCCTGAAGGTCGAAGTGTCCAAGTCACTCTTAGTCGTTGATCATGAAGGAGGACATGCGTCGGTAGATCGTGAACTCCGGGAGAAAATGCTCCGGGCAAAAACGAGCGTAGAGGAGTTGAAACTCCCGAACTTTGAAGCTCTGAAGCCTGAAGTTTCGAAGTGAAAGGGTAGATGTGGTGGGGCTAGATGACATCGCTTGTAATGGCGTGGACCTTTCTAGGTGTACCATGTGTCATCGCCTTAGTTGGTGACAGTTGTACTATGTGGGCCCAGAGGATAGAGAAGCTGGAAGTTTGTAATTCAGGAGATCGAAAGGGAAGGAAGAGAGAAAGCTTCCGGAAACCAAAGTCTCGAAGCTTCGAAGTTCCGAAGTCCCGGAACTCAAACACCTGAAGTTCCATAGTGAGTGTCAGTCGTTGGATGTTGGGTAGATGTGAACTATTAATCCACTATACTTTGTGAGTTCAATAACTCGGAACTCCGAGAGATTGTTGTGTTGTGCTTTGAAAATTTTCGAGGTTGAAGGCCCGAGTAAGCGCTTATTGATCTAGATCTTGGTCACGACCCATGGTCGCGTAGGTTGGGGGAATGAGAGAAAGGGGATAGTGCCCAAAAACTTAGCAGAGTAGAGCTCTGAAAGAAGAAATCTGTGGGGATTCTTGATTGAATGAGAATCACAGAGAATGAAAACTGAATGTTTTCTTGAATCAGATTTGTTTATGAATGTTGTGGGATTTGTTAAGGATTGATGGCCTGAAAAATTCCGGTTGTCTTCACATTGTGTTTGCAAAAGTTTAACGAGTGCTAGAACCAAATAGAGTTGACACTGAGTGCAAATAAACAGAGGAGGCACAGAATGCTTCAAGTTCAGAGAATGAAGCTAAAGGAATGGATGTTCATTTGGGAGTTGAAGGGTCTAACTCCAATGGGCATGGAGAAGAGATAGATAAGGAATGACATATGATGAAAATCATTGAAATATTCCATAAATATACCCAGAATCACCGAGCAGGTAACATAAAGCTCATGAAAGCTAAGGAACAACAGGGTGAATTCAACCTAAAGTTGATGCAGAGTCTGGAAAGAATCGAAAAGAAGATGGATAAGGAGAGTGACTTAAGAAAAACAAGGAGTCACAAAACCCCTGAGAAGAAAACAAGATAGAGAAGCATTAGTAGGCATCATTGTCACTCCCCGAAACACTCTAATAAAGAGGCACCCAGAAATTCAAGCCCATCTCCTACTAGAAAACATAGGAGATCTGGAGTGGATGAATTGAAGGGAGAAAGGAACAAGATTAAGCCTCCTACGTTTGATGGAGAACATAAGAAGGAGGAAGATGCCAAAACATGGTTGCTTGGCATCAGGAAATATTTCCAACTGCAAAATTATTCCTCTCATGCAGAAGGAAGAATTGTGATGTATTCACTGAAAGGAAAAGCATCCATTGGGTGGGATCAGCTTGTGCTGGTGCAGCACATTAGAGAGAAAGATGTCACTTGGAAAGAATTCAAGAGGTATTTTGAGAAGAAATAATTGACTAAAAGATACTACGATAGAAATATGAAAGAGTTCTTTGAACACAAGATGGGTAGCATGACCATTGATGAATACGAACGAAGATTTTTGTAATTACTGAAGTATGCCCCATTCATCAAAGATGAGACTGTCAAGATTCAAAGGTATCTGAGTGAACTGTCACCTTCCATCGGTGACAAGATCCAGTATGATGACCCTAAGACCATGGAAGAAACTATAAGAAGAGAAAAATTCTTATATGAGTAGCAAAGAGAAAATCCTACCTTTCAGAAGGCTTGGGATGACCAGAAGAAGTTCAAGAAAGAGAAGAGGCAGAAGGGAAACAAACCTCCCTTTTTCAGAAATAGTCCTCAAGGACAGCCATCGTTTAGAGAGCCGAGAATGGATGATGTAGGGAAACAAAGGCCAAGACAAACGCCCATTCATTTTTGGGGTTGTCAGGGGAACCACAAGTACAAATATTTTCCCCACAAAAATGGCAAAGTGAGAGTTGTCCATAATGTTCAGCAAGTTGAAACAGTGGAAGACATGGGTAGTAGAATACCAAGAATCTACGCAGCCCTAGACAACAAGCAATAAAAATATCAGTCGCACATGATTTAAGTGGAAGGTATGATCAACAACCATGCCTTTACTATTTTAATTGATTCAGGGGCTAGTCATAGTTATATAGATCATAGAATGGTGCAAATTTTGCAATTGTCGAGAAGCAAACATGAAAAGTCTTGGTTAGTGCAGTTGGCTACAAGAACCAAGAGAAAATTCATTGAGTTAGTTAAGTCCTATCCAGTGGACATGAATGGACTGAGCACAAAGGCTAAATTGAATGTTCTGCCTTTTGGTTCTTATGACTGTCTAATTGGGATGGATTGGTTGGTCCAACACCATGCCATCTTGGACTGTCGTAATAAGGCATTCGCTTGCCTGGATGAGGAAGGAAATCATAACACAGTCTAAGGAATTCCTAGAGTTGTCGCTATCAGAGAAATCTCAGCAATGCAGTTGAAGAAGTGCTACAGAAAAGGTTGTCAATTATTTGCAGCCCATGTGGAGGAAGCATCTAAGGATGAGGTATCAAATATTGGAGATCATGCAGTATTAAAGGAGTTTGAAGTTGTATTTCAGGAGGTACTTGGACTACCTCCGAAAAGAGATATTGACTTCTCTGTAAACTTGATGCCTGGAGCAGCTCCAGTGTCAAAAGATCATTACAGAATGAGTACGCCAAAGCTAAAATAGCTGCAATTGCAGCTTGAATAGCTTTTGAAGAAGGGGTATATACACCAAGGCATGTCACCTTGGGGTGCCCCGGTCTTTTTCATTAAGAAGAAGGACGAGACATTGAGATTGTGTATCGATTTTAAACAATTGAACAAAGTAACTGTATAGAACAAATATCCTTTGTCGAGGATTGATGACCTCTTCGATCAGTTGAAGGATGCAAAGATATTTTCGAAGATAGACCTCAGGTCAGGATATCACCAGGTAAGGATAAAGGAAGAAGACATCAGCAAGACCACCTTTAGAACAAGGTATGGTCATTACGAGTTCACAGTGGTGCCATTTGGGCTGTCAAACTCCCCCATTGTTTTTATGTGCCTGATGAACGGTGTATTCAGGGACTATCTAGACAAGTTTGTCATAGTCTTCCTGGATGACATTCTGGTGTATTCCAAGTCAAAGGAAGAGCATGAACAACATCTAAATATGGTGTTGCAGGTGCTAAGAGAGCACCAACTATATGACAAGTTGAGCAAGTGCTCATTTTATCAGGAGAAGATCGATTACTTGGGGCATATTATTTCAAAGGATGGGATAGCTTTAGATCCTGAGAAGATTGAGGCCATTAGAGAATGGTCAGTGCCAAATAACATGATGGAAGTCAAATCCTTTATGGGTCTAGTTGATTATTACAGAAGGTTTATCATAGGGTTCTCGAGGATAGCTCACACTATCACTTCCTTGCAAAGAAAGAAGAAGAAATTTCAGTGGACAGAGGAATGTGAGAGAAGCTTCCAGCGATTGAAGCAACTGTTAAGTGTGCTCCAATCCTAATGATTGCAGATCTGAATGAAGACTTTATAGTGTGCACAGATGCATGCAAAAAAGGACTGGGAGGAATCCTCAGTCAAAATGGATTCATAATTTTTTATGAATCCATAAAGTTGAAAGAGCATGAAAGGAACTATGCAACTCATGATTGGGAGTTGGCGGCCATCGTTCACGCTCTGAGGAAATGGAGACATTACCTCATGGGAAGGAGGTTTGAATTGAGGACAGACCATATCGGTCTCAAGTACTTGTTTTATCATCCAACCTTAAACGCTAGACAGAGTAGGTGGTTGGATTTTCTTTGTGAGTACGATTTTGATATCAAGCATATCAAAGGGAAGGAGAATAAAGTGGTTGATGCACTCAGTAGGAGAGTGCATGAATTTCATGCTAAGGCCATTAGCATGTACTGAACAGATATTAAAGGCAGAGTTTTGGAAGCTGCAATCGGAGACTTGTAGTCTAGGAATTTGGTAGCGAAGCTACAGCAAGGTAAGACGCTGTAACGAGTGGAAGATTATAAGCTTGGGGATGATGGAACACTCTTGTACAAAAATAGAGCTTATGTACCTAATGTCCAGGATTTGAAACTTGCGATTTTGAAAGAAATGCATAACGTACCTTATGTTGGGCACCCTGGATACCAGAAGACTGTGGCAGCAGTCAAGAGCCTTTACTTTTGGCCAGGTATGAAGAAAGAGATTGTTGAATACATTGCTAGATGTATGGAGTGCTAGAAGTTTAAAGATGAACACAGGCACCCAACAGGATTGTTGCAGCCTTTACCCATTCCTGAGTGGAAGTGGGAGGTAGTGACAATGGATTTCATCACAGGATTGCCTAGAATAGGAAAGTAGCATGACCCAATCATGGTGGTGGTGGACAAGCTTACGAAAGTTTCCCATTTCATTCTGTTAAAGACTACTCACAAGGCAGCGAATGTTGTTGACATATTTATGAAGGAAGTGGAACGATTGCACAGAATTCCCAAGACAATTGTGTCTGACACAGACCCAAAATTCACCTCCAAATTTTGAAAAGGGCTATTCAAAGGATTTGGAACGAATCTGAAATTTAGTATAGCCTATCATCCTGAGTCGGATGGGTAGACAGAGCAGGTGAATCGAGTAATAGAAAACATTCCAAGGATGTATGTGATGGAAAAACCATCGAAATGGGAAGACTACCTACATTTGGTAGAATTCACCTACAATAATGGGTATCAAGCATAATTGAAGATGAGCCCATTTGAAGCACTTTATGGAAGAAAGTGCAATACTCCAGTAAGTTGGGATAATCCAGCTGATAGGGCAGTAATTGGGCCAGATTTTCTCAAGGAAATGGATGAACAAATTCTAAAAATTAAGAAGAATTTGAAAGCTGCCCAAGACAGGCAAAAAAGTTATGTTGATAAGAACATAACCCACAGAGATTTTAAAGTGGGAGAGGATGTTTTCCTGAAAGTGAAATCTAACAGAAGTTCTCTGAAGCTGGGAAACTGCGCCAAGTTGGCAGCTAGATTTTGTGGGCCATTTGAAATCCTAGAAAGGATTGGGCTAGTTGCATATATGCTTGCATTACCTGCATCCATGATTGTACATAATGTGTTTCATGTTTCATTGATTAAGAAATATATACCTGATGCTAATCATGTTATCGATTGGAATGTGATTCAGGTGGAGCAAGAAGGTGTCTTGCAAATGCATCTTGTGCACATATTGGACCGGAAAAGCAAATAGCTCTGGAATTTATCCATAAGGATTGTAAAGATCCAGTTGACCTGGTACGGTCCTAAGGACGTTAAATGGGAGCATGAGGATGCTATGCAGGCAGAATACCCACATATTTTTGAAGAGTTTGAAAATCTTACTGATGTTGTGTAAAAGTTGCACTGAGGATAGTGAAAAAATAAGAGGAGGGGATTGTAATACCCCAAGGACACTCCCTAGTTATATTGTGAATTGTAATCATGTTTTGTATGTTGGTTAGTTGAGTATTGATAAGTTGGTGGGATTATGTGTTTATTAGGCCGGAGAGCCTAAGTGTTAAAGGCCAGGAGCCTGTTTTTGTATATGTAATTATGCAGAACATTAATAAAGATTAAACATCATTGCGTGCAGACCGACCATGAAGAAAGAGTGATGGGGGACTAAGATTCCACAAGGTGGGTAAGGGAAAGGAGGCTGAAAGGTTGGAAAGAGGGGATAATCTTAGGGGCTTAAGTCCTTGCGATAATAATGTATTATTATTCCAAAGTGGCGTGAAAGGTATACTTTTATCCTAAGTTCCTAGAAAAGGGAACACATACTTGATGGAGTGCATGCAGCTTCATGGGCGACATGTGTCGGCCCAGGCACATGAAATTTAACCCAAGAATTGAGCCGTGATGGGGGTTATTCCTCCATTTTTCCGTCCGCTATCTGAACTGTGTTGTGGATGTGTCTAATTTCTGCATGCCTCACGCAGCTCTGAAACCTGAAACTGTGATGTTTTCCTGAGAAGCCGACATGTCCTCCGTCTGAACTGTTTGAGTGTGCGTTCGACCTCTGTGTTGATTCCTTGTCATGCACCCTGAAAACCATTGGTAAACCCGTGGACTGAGCCGTGTCTCCTGTGTGTCCTGTGAACCTAGCTTATCCGCCCTTGCAGAGCCGAGTCCGTAGCCGAACCGTTCTTGGGTTCCAACCTTTTGTTTTCCTAAGTGGTGTTGACCACTTACTGTTGTTGTCACCCGTACTATAACATCTCGCTCTTGCGCGTACTTAGTGAACTTATTCTTTGAGGACACTTGTTTGCAAGTGATCTGGATTATTATACTATTGGGCGTTTGATTATGACTATGAGGCATTATGGATATGATGACATGTTATTTTGTTTTTTTGACATAGACAAGCGTTATTGACTGGGTTCTCCTAAGTGTGCAGGACTGTGGACCTCGAGGATGCAGAGGCATCGATGAAACCCCTTGGACTCCGGATTGAGTCAGGGAGTGGACTATTGGGGTTTGATTATTGTTGTTATGACATATTTACATCTAATTAGATGTTATGACATATTTACATCTAATTAGATGTTATGATGATTGATTTTTTTCTGACATGATTCGTTGATGATGCAGGTTGGCGATAGCTTGTCGATCAGACTCACATGTGGAGTAGAGGGGTCACGTAAAACAACCAGAGACGTTGAGGGAGAGGTGTGGATAGCCGCCCTGCCATAGCCTACTAGCACTCTCGTCATGGCTCGAACTATAGGTTAACGATTACCTAGTTCAAGAAGACCCACGATGGCATGAGGGAAGACTGCGACAGTCGCTCATGATGATTCTAAGGGGTGCGCAATAAGGCAGGGGCCTTATTCCTTAGAGGCCCTTATTCTCCCACAAGATCACCTGGCGGAGTATTGACTTCATGGGTTTTTTATGTCTACCAAGTCATTCAAGAGGCAAGTGGTACCCTTGGAGCATGTAGTGTGTCCTGAAGGGCACATTGCGCAAGAAAACGGAAAGAGGCGAGTGACACCCTTGGAGCACGTAGTGCGTCCTGAAGGGCACGTCGTGCAAGGGAAACGGAATGAGGCGAGTGGCACCCTTGGAGCACCTAGTGCGTCTTGAAGGGCATGTCGCGTTGTTAACTAATAAATGAATAAACCTATATGGCCTTAGAATGAATGATGTGATAAGAAATATTTAAAAACAAATTCCATAATAAAAATGTTGCCCAGCCTCGGAAATTAAAATCTAGGTCTAAGAGATACTTGTGGTAAAAAAAATATATAATAATAATAATAATAATCATTAAACATATGTGGTAAGATGTAAAATATGTTTAAAGATGGGTCATTATGCATCAAATTGTCTTACAAGCAATGATCAATTGCCAAAGTTTAAGCATACATCAAATTCAAATTCTCAACAATCAGCTCAATATGCAGAAGATCAAGATTATCAAGATGATGGATATGAATATGTTTTTTCAACAGTTCAGCATGTAGATTCATTTGAGAATGATTGGATATTGGACATAGGAGCTACTCAGCATATGACTTATCGCATAGACTATTTTTGGAATTATAAGGATGTTCAACTAAATCCCATTTATTTAGTTGATGATACAACTCATATACCTCAAGGAAAAGGTTCAGTGAAAGTTTTTCTCCCTGTAATTGGTGGAAAATGGATTTCAAATGTTTGGTATGTACCATCTTTTAAGAAAAAATTGTTATCCTTAGTCACAATCAGACAAGTTGGACATCAAATTGTCATGCAAAATGGTTTGGTGAAGATTAAGTCATAGAAGGATAACTTGAAAACAATAATGATTGGATATGAAGATGGGAAGTTACTAAGAATGAATGGGAAAGTCATCCAAAGAAAGCAAGAGGTTGCAGCAATAGTGAATTATGAAATGTCTTCATTCAGATTATGGCATTTTTTATTTGGTCACTTAAAATTTTATAGTCTTTTGAAAGTTAAGTCCCAAGATTTGGTAAAGGGTTTACCAACTTTCAAGAAAGAAAATTCCAAGTGTGAAGCTTGTATTTTAGGCAAGAAAAAGCGAGAAGCTTTTCCAACAAGCTCATGGCGAGCAACAAAGTATTTGGAGTTGATTCACAATGATATATGTGGTCCAATGGAATCTTCTTTCGGTGGATGTCGATACTTTATATTGTTTATTGATGACCACACTAGAATGACATGGGTGTACTTTTTAAAGGCAAAGTCTGAAGCTTTTGAAAAGTTTGTTTATTTTCAACACATGATTGAAAATGAAACTAGAGAAAAGATTGCTTCTTTGAGAACTGATAATGGAGGTGAATTCACTTCAACTGAATTCAATGATTATTGTATAAACAATGGAATTAAGAGGAAACTGACAAATTAATATACTCCACAATAGAATGGAGTTACTGAAAGGATGAACGAAACGCTCATGGGCATGGCTAGATCTATGATGCAGTTTAAAGGGTTGAGCACAAAATATTGGGTTGAAGCAGTCCATACTGCAGTTTATCTCAGAAATCGATCACCTACATCAACTTTAGATGGACAAACACCTTATGAAGCTTGGTATGGTTTTAAACCCAAGGTAAATCGTATTAGGGTTTTTGGCTCAAAATGTTATGCTTTAGTTGCTAAGGAAAAGAGAACTAAATTAGAAAGCAAAAGTATGAAGTGTATCCTCATTGGATACTCTGATGAAAAGAAAGGGTATAGATTACTTTCAGATGGAAAATTCATTGTTAGTAGAGATGTCAATTTTGATGAAACCGAAAGTAACAGTTTAGATGAGATTAATCATCTCCTTAGTTGTTTAGAGAATAAAAACACTAAGGGTGAAGGTAAATTCAACAAGTCAAAGAAAGCATTTTGGTTTGAAAAAGACTTTGTTACTCCAAAATACATATCTTCATCAAAAAGTTCTTCTGATTCATCTGATAATGAAACGTCAAAAGACTCTTCTGATACTGAATCTTCAAAAGTATCTTCTCCAACCTTAGATATTTTAGATGAAAGAAGAGCCTCATTTTTTGAAAATCCTCTTTTCAACAATAATGGTGATTCAGATTCACAATCCCCTCAACATAAGAAGCCAAAGTGGGATGAACAACTTCTCAAAGATGTTCATTTAGATGAAATGAACAAAAAAGGAACTAGGGGATCTTCAAGAGCAAAAGCTAATTTTGCTCATGCTTCCATTGAACCTACTTCTTTTGTTGAAGCAATTGGACATAAAGAATGGCAAGATTGTAATGATTAATGAATATGATTCGGTACTTGCAAATGGGACTTGGAACTTAGTTGATTGTCCACGTGATGTTAAGCCCATCGGTTGTAAATGGGTTTATCGAGTAAAGTACAAGCCCAATGGTAAAATTGACAAGTACAAAGCAAGACTCGTTGCTAAAGGTTTTGCTCAACAGGAAGGAATTGATTATGAAGAAACATTTGCACCCACAGCTAAATGGAATACTATCAAAATGGTTATCAATTTGGTTGCACATAATGGTTGGAAATTACATCAAATGGATGTCAAAAGTGTCTTCCTGAATGGTGATCTAAAGGAAGATATTTTCATGACTTAACCAAAAGGTTTTGAAGATAAAGGACAAGAACATAAAGTTTGCAAACTTGTGAAGGCTTTATATGGTTTGAAACAAGCTCCTCGAGCTTGGTATGCAAAAATGGATGAGTACCTACGAAAGGTGGGTTTTCAGCGGAGTGAATCAGATGATACATTGTATTTTCGAATGCAAGGTAAGCACATGGTGATACTTGTACTTTATGTTGATGACTTAATCATAACAGGAAATAACGAAGCTCACATCAAACAGGTTAAGGAATAACTTAAAGCAGGGTTCAAAATGATTGATTTAGGGACACTTCACTATTATCTTGGAGTTGAAGTTTGTCAACATCCTAACCAAATATTCCTTAGTCAAACTAAGCATGTCATTGAATTGTTAAAGAAATTTGGCATGGAAAATTGTAAACCTTCTCTTACCCCCATGGAGCAAAAATTGAAACTTTCAAAATTTGAAAGGGGGGGGGATTGGTAAACAGTACAAAGTACATGCAATTGGTTGGAAGTCTCATTTATTTGACAAATACTCAACCATATTTGTCATATTCAGTCAGTATACTTTCAAAGTTTATGCAGGAACCAAGGGAAAGTCACTGGAATTCAACAAAAAGTGTACTAAGATACATTCAAGGTACAAAATATTTTGGCCTTCTCTACAAAAAGAACAAAAATTTTACACTTGTTGGATATTCAGATGTTGATTTTGCAGGTGACATTGATGATAGAACATCCACTTCAGGTTATTTAATGAATATGGGTTCAACAACAGTATCTTGGAATTGTAAAAAGTAGATAACAATTGTCAATTCTTCAGCAGAGGCAGAGTACATATCAACTTGGGAAGTAGCATGTGAGATTGTATGGCTACGCAGAATTTTACAGGATCTTGGTGAAACTCAGAAATCACCAACTACCTTATTGATCGACAGTCAGTAAGCAATAAAGATGGCCAAGAATCCAGTATTTCATTCAAAGACAAAACATGTCGACACCAAGTACCACTTCATCATATCGCTCATCATCAAAGACATCATCAAGCCTCAGTTATGTCCATCTGAAGATCAAATTTCAGATATTTTTACCAAGCCTCTTGGTAGAATAAAGTTCACTAAGTTCAGAAATGAACTTGGTCTTTGTAAAAAGGAACTTCCGGATTAAAGGGGGGTTGTTAGCTTCATAATCCTAAAGTTCTATAGTCTAAGTATTTTCTAGTATAAATGTTTTTAGAAATTAGTTTATTCTAGTTTGTTAGGATAAGGACACCTAGCTTCTATGTAAAGGACACCTATCATACTCGTGTGATTATGTGATTGGTTGTTCTCCTAGATTTTAGTTTAGAGTTGAGCTATATAAACTAGCTCTTTCTTCAAGTGAGTTTAAGGAGTAGATTATGAAATATCACTTCAAATTGTAATCACTTTTTCCTTATTAATAAAATTACGTCTCTGAGGACACTTTGTCAACATTTATTGCCCTAAAAATTTCTTTAACCTCTCTCTTTCACATTTTCTTTCAACAAGTGTTAAATTTAATTCTTAATACTTCTCTTTGTATATTTCCTTACAAACCATCATCCTCCAAAATTCATGAAGTCCATTTTATTACCCTAAAAATTACTTTAACTTCTCCCTTTTCACGTTTTCTTTTAACAAGTCCCATAATCCATTCATGAAAGTAAGTGTGATCACTTATAGATATTAAATTCAATTCTTAAAGGTTGTTTTTACACGTCCTCTTTCGGCAAGTCCCATCCATGAAAGTTTGGTCACTTGTATATATTGAATTCAATCCATGAAAATTTGGTCACTTATAGATGTTAAAGTCAACCCTTAATTTTACAATATTGTTTATGGTATTCAAGCACGGGTTCTAAAAAGGTAGCAATAATTTTGCTAACTTCGAAATTGAGGTTCAATGAACATTGGTATATTTTTTTTCTATGAGTTAAAATAATCTTTACTTTTTATAATTTAATATATTTTGAATCTTTACATTTTATAATTTAATATATTTTATTTTTCATGTATAAATAGTTATATAAAATAAATTGAGATAAATGCATATTATTTTATATTTTATATACGCTTATTTCATGACAAATTGATAATATTTATTTCATAACAAATTGATAATCTTTTTTGGAAAAGTATAATATTCAAATTTATCTCGTCACATTAAAATGAATTGTGATTGTCTAGAAAAGTATAATATTTAAATTTATTATTGTTAAAATTTGATGTTTACTTTTATCTATTAAATAGAAAATTTATTTTACTTCCTATCATTTTATGTTTACATGAATTAATACATCATCCATTAAATTAAATTCAATTATTGAGTGTCATTGTAAGTTCACAAAAAAAATTATAGATTATTAATTTATTTATTTTTAACCAAAACTATGAAATAATTATATTAAAAACATTGTACCAAAATTAAATATTAGTTCATACAAAAAAGTGTTGATATATAAAGTCCATACTAAAGTTGTAGCTCTTTTGGACCACACAAAAAGATTTGAAAATGTTTATAGACCTAACATCCCATCTATTATTTGCAGTGAATTTGTAAAAAACACCAAAAATCCCAATTACTTTAAAAAGCATAAAGACTTATTGAAATACATGGTGAGTGTACGCCTCCTCCTGTTTAACATTAGAAGGAAATGAACTTTGTTGTTTGATTTCCATGGCATCTTTCAGTCAGTGGACTGTTTTTCTCATCCTTGTGATCTCCATACACATAATTAACTTAAACCCTTAGATTTGATGTTGTGGATTGAGTGTCTTTTCCAATATTAATGACCATGTTCCTTAACATACTACACTGCTTCCAAGGCATCAATATTTTGTCTATGTTGAACTAGTTGATTCATGCAATTGGGAGGTGCAATTGTTTCATTTTGGGAGGTGAAATTGTGTTTGTTGTCCTGACCTTAGAAGTCATTGAAAATAGAGAGGACGTGTTTCCTTGAATGCCCTCTTCATGCCTTCTTAAAGTCTTGTGTATCTTTTGAAGGTCTCGATAGTCCATTGTGTCTAGAACTGGAATAGAGGGGAACTAGGCCATATTTTTGCCAAGCTAAGCAAGAAATAAAGGATATACCACCAACAAAAAATCCTAGAACCTATTTTCTTTCAAACTGAGACTGTTCCCAATAAAAGAGAGAGATACATAGCTCAAGAATAGACATGCAAATGACGAGTTTTGAGCTTTCCAGAATGCCAAGTAATTGCTCTGGTATCAATTATAATTCAAAAGCAATAGTGTTAACCCTAATATCCAATGAAATTCTCCAAAGAATAGACTCCAGAGATACACCAAAACCCAACTCTTTTTGTTAATTGTTCTTTGAGGGATACCAATTAGAAGAACCTGCAATACATATTCCCAAAATGCAAACCAAAGAAATAGGGAAATGCTTACCCAATTGGTTCCAAAATATTTTCTTTCAAACTGAGACT
>JZKD02S1653041.1:130293-147650 GCA_000966675.3 Picea glauca
GAAAGTACCTCTAACAAAGGTGTTAAGAATGAGGTCGCAATAGGGTAAGTGGAGGTGATATCCCCTCCCTCTCTTGATTTATCATTTGTTGTATTACTATGTGTACAGGGGTTTCCAAAGTGTCAGTTCCTTTGGGTGACAACACTCTTGGAAGCTTTAGACTTTGTTTCCCTTCCCATACATGTGATCCTTGCCCATAATTGTTACACCTGGTCACCAATTGTGAATTGGTAAACTTAGTGGTTTTTCCTAGGATTTCACGCAGGTGATTGCGAGTTGGAAGTGATTGCATTACCTAAGGCATACGCCTAATCGCAATTTCAGCTCCTTTGGAGGGTGCCCATCTTCTCAAGGGTACTTCCACTTTCAATGAATGTTGCGAGAAAGCTACCCTAACTATATCTCGTTCCTTTAAGGACTTTTATAGTTGAAAATTTCTTTGTGTAATTGGCCTTATGTTGTTCATGTATTGTCACTTCTGAGTCTTTGATTCAATGTGGTTGCCCAACCGCTCTGCTGGTCAAGAAGGACTCATGGTATTTTGACTGAAAGCATGGAGCTACCTCCTCAAAGGCACAGTCTCAATAACACTAGTTCACCAAATCCATTGTGACAAACTCAACCGGACGTGGACAATCTCGCAAGGGAAGGTCTCACTGATGAAGAGCTCGAGGCTCAAGGATTTGTAAGGGACTTGGATGATCATGTTTCGATTTCTGAAGCAGTCCCTCCACCACAGGAAAATCTCAGTCCCGACAAGATTGAGAATGTTTTCTATGTGACTCTTGTCAACTTCAACCCGCCTATTATAGATCCTCTTATCTCTTACCCTTTGCACACTCAAATTTGAAAGAATCCTTGCCTTTGGTGGCCTATAATGAACAATGTTGTCAGCACATCTATGTTTGGAGGCATTCACTCCCCCACATTAGGAATTACTAGTGAAGGAGTTAGTCCTCACATCTCGACTGCACCTAACAAAGTCCCTCCCATATCACAAATATCAAGTGAAGACATTTTTCCTTCCACATTTGTCCCCAATAGTGAGGTATGGAATCAACCCTCTACTTCATAAGGTGGGGGTGTTTCTTCCTTTGGAATTTTGTCAATCGAGATGTTGCATGTCACGACCAATTTTCCCCTAGTTTTCCCTAATGTTAGCATGTTTGTGGGGAGTTCATCCACCCTTCTCATTGCCTTCTCATTCGAAAGGAGGCATATCCCTTCGTCAGTGTCATCACTTGAAAGTGAATCTTTTTTTTCTTTTGGGTTTCCCATTGGAAACCATCCTCTTCAAGGTTTTGGTAACCATATGGGTGGGGTTTTTCCTTCAATAGGAATGGAAAAATGGAGAAATCCATTCTCAATTTTTGGCAACAGGACAAGCAGAGCCTTCCCATCTACCGTAATGTCATCAGTGAGCAATCCCTTCTAGGACTTTGAGAATCTGATGTATGGAGGACTTCCTCCTTATGTTCACGTGTCTTCCACCTCAAATCAATACCCTAGATAGCAGTCAAACAATCCTTTTGCACCTAGTGGTGGTTATGCCCCATGTAATTCTTCTGTGAGTACCAACCAAATGACGGGGCACAACCCAAAGTTTGAACTCAGTGAAAAATACAAGACTTCCTTTCTTAGAAACATTAGATATACAAAATTTGAGAAATCTCACTAATGACTTGGTATTTCATGATCCTAGTTGGCCACTAATCCCTGCTAATCTTCCCTCGGATATTCCAAAATTTGAGGGAAAAGATAGTGAGGATCCGAACAATCACGTGATGACATTTCATCTGTGATTCTCATCGAACTCCCTGATGGATGATTCCATTAGGTTGAGACTCTTCTAGTGTATCTTGATTGGGGTAGTGGAAAAGTGGTATATTGATCTCGCATGATCTTATTTTCAAACCTTTGACACTCTAGCTCTAACACTCCTTAACCACTTTCAATTACTTGTTTTGTACGACTTAAGAAATGAGAGTTGTATTATTTCTGACAAGATAATGCCACCAACATATCTGATCATATTCAAGAGTGACAGAGACAATGATGTATGATTAAAGCTCAGATTCCTCAGGATTTTTTGTTGGAATGGTTTTTGAAATCCCTACTACCATATATTTCTAAGGATGTCACCCTATCAGGGGTTATAACAAAAGAAGAATTGATTTTTAGGGCCTAACAATTAGATCTTATTTACTCCCAATCCAAGGTATTATATGAGATCTTCCATAATGCATTGAGGCTAGGCACTGACCCAACTAACCCCAAGCCAAGACGACAAGTTGATGGCGTGGTTGGTTCCATTGAGAATGTAGTGACAAGTCGAATGAGACAAATGTCTCTACATCCCTCGGCAACACCGTGGGCTACTACCTCTACCTCTGCCCCGCTTCAATCCTATGATTTCCACACCGTGAAGACATCTAAATTTAATGGTAACTAGCAATCCGAAGGAAAGAAAAAGAATAAAAACAAGAAGAGAGATGGATGAAATAACATGGACAAAAATAATAATGTTGGTGGGGGTACAAAAGATAAGAAGAAGGTCAAATTCCATTGCAAACTCTATAAACAAGACCATCTGATGCATTAATTCCCCAAGATTGAGGAATCCCAATGATTTTTGGAACAGTGATATTCCCATCAACAACTTGCTTTGTTCAATAACCCTTTCCTCCTCACACCCACCAAATGGTGGCTGGTTTCAAAAATAACCTTGCCCCTCAACAAGGAGGTAACCCAATGAATGTTTTCATGTGTGAACAAGATCTGGATCTCCAGACCAAGGCTTGTAATTATGAAGCCTCTAACTCTAGTACCAAATGGAAAGAGACTACTTCTCCTAAACCAAAAAATACTCTTCACATAGAGAAACCTATGGTTGAAGCAATATTGTGCATGCCCAAGGGCACACTTAAAAGGTCTATGCATAATCCCAATGCCAAGGCAGCTCAGAACTATTCCATTATGGAATATATGGTCCTAGCCACGTGTGTTATTTCAGCCTTATAAGTTCTCCAAAATTTTCACTTGCAAAGGAGAGCATTGCTTTCGCCTATAGGAGCTTTTGATCCTTCAAAATCCCAATTAATAACAATTGACCTAGACAATGTGAAGCCTAGGTTTTTGCACCACTCTACTTTCCAAATCCAGGTGTTGTATCGCAATATTGGCATCTTCAATATGGTAGTAGGTGAAGGCACATCCACTTGCATAATGTCCTTGTCTTATCGGCGAGCTATCGGCTCCCTTGAGATCGCTCCTTCTCCAACCATGTTAAAATACTTCGATAGACATGAATTTAGGTCACACATAATCATCCCCACATTCTCGGTTGAATTGGGGGGGGAACCTATCTATAGAGATGGAAGTGGTTGATTCTCCTCTTGACTAAAACCTTCTCTCGGGATGCAATTGGTTATACACGATGACATTTGTGGTCTCTTCGGTCTTTTGAGTCATTTGCTTTCCTTATCAAGGGAAGATTGTCACTATTGATCAGTTGCCCTACTATCAACCTAATCTAGTTGCTTCCTCAAAAATCGAATGTCCCTTTGATTGAGAATTCCACAAGGCGTTGGGATTTATTGTGCACTTATGGGAAATTTTAACAGCCTGACACCCATAGCTTATATTGACTCAAATCTAGCATGCACGACTTCATAATTGATTTTATCCCCACAACCTGAAGTTGTTACTTCATGACATCCTATTTCAAGGACCCATGGGTTCTACTAGATCATTTTGTATGAGCAGGGGAGAATGGGAATGCAAGAATGGTTATGCATTTGTCTACAACCAAGATTGCATATCGAGATATTAAAGAAGCTTCTATAGACATTGGTCTTGTTTCTCATTCAACAGAGGAGCTAGATCATATCATTTCACCCATTTGGGCCTCCAACTCTACCATGGATCCTTTGGATTTGGCTTTTACTTCTAACAAATCCATTCTTGAGGCCATGATTGACTCAGATAAGTCATGGGAAGATAAGCATCATCACTCATACTTCCTTCCATATTTGAGAAAAATGAAGCATGGAGAATTCAATATCACCATATCTTGTCATATTGATTGGTGTGTAAACCCTCCAGCGACACAAAGTATATATGCCAAGGGGAATATGGTGAACATATCTAATACCATACCAATCAATATCTCTAGGAATCGCAATGTCATGGAGAAACTTTTTATCAAGGTAGAATATTCCTCTGGCAAGATTTAAACTTATACTACCCTTCTCAAGGAATTTTGTGATGTTTTTTCTTGGACTTATGAAGAAATGTCTTCATTAACCCCATGATTGTGAAACACGATATTAGAACTTACAAGAACACTATGCCTATTCAGCAAAAGTTGCTACCTATCAATCCTAGGAAAATTGTTGTGATCAAGGAAAAGGTAGAGAAGTTGTTCAAAGCCAACTTCATTTACATGATTCCCTTCACTGAGTGGTCGGTATACAACCTAATGCTTATATATAAGAAATAGGGAACTATTCGAGTTTGCATGGATTTTTGAGATTTGAACAAGGTTTGCCTAAGGGATAATTATCCTACTCCCTTCATTAACGAAATCATTGATGAGTGTGTTGGTACTAAGATATTTTTGTTCATGGATGGTTTTTCCGGTTATATTCATATCCAAATCCGGCCCGAGGACCAACATAAAACCGCATTTCTTTTTCCCTAGGGGACTTTTGTTTACCATAAAACGCCTTTTTTGCTTAAAAATGTTGGGGCTATCTTGGGCATCTTTGTGTAGTGTTTGGTAGATTCCATTACTACAATATTTGTTTGAATTCTTAGAAATGTGTCTTTTGTGTCCTATCTAGGCATTTTTTAGGATTCATTATGTCCAATAAGGCGATCATGATTGATCCACTCAAGATTGAGGCAATAATTCAGTTGCCTCCCCTGTGTACTCTGCTCCAATTACAAAGCCTTCAGGGAAAGTCTAACTTCTTATGATGTTTTTATCGTAAATTATGTGAACCTTAATTAAGGTTTCAGGTGCCTACTAAAGAAAATGGTCCCATTCATTAGGGATGATTTCACTCAAAGATCTTTCAATGCCTTGAAAAAGGCACTTATGTCACCCCCTCTGCTTAGTCCTCCAAACTGTAGCAAGGGCTTCGTGTATACCTTATAACATTAGAATCAACCATTGGGATGGTTTTGGTTCAAGAAGATGATATACACTAGGATCCCATCGTGTACTACATGAGTAGGAGTCTCGTCGACCCTGAATTGAGGTTTTCTCATGTTGAGAAGTTGACTTTGGCAGTATTCTATCCAATGATTACAACATTACATTCTTCTCCAAAAANCCCCAAATTTAAATTCCCTTGGTATCTTGTCTTTATCTACATAATTATTTTCCTTGTCCTATGCTACCTTTAAATTC
Source organism: Picea glauca (assembly GCA_000966675.3). Classification (NCBI taxonomy): domain Eukaryota; kingdom Viridiplantae; phylum Streptophyta; class Pinopsida; order Pinales; family Pinaceae; genus Picea; species Picea glauca. The sequence goes on from JZKD02S1653041.1 coordinate 135,710, forward strand.
TTCTTAATCTTAACCATTTTCTTTTCCATTTCCTTGAGCAACTCTGGCACAATCACTACTCTATTTGTTGGATTGTCCCAACTGGTTGGATTATTCACTTTCTACCATATAAACTTCAAATGGGATCATTTTTAGTGAAGTTTGATATCCATTATTATAGGGAAATTCAACTAAATGAAAGTAATTTTCCCACTTGGATGGATTATCAATCATATACATTCTTAGCATGTCTTCAATCACTTAATTAACTCTCTCTATTTTCCCATTTGTTTGTGGATGATAGGCTATACTAAAATTCAAATTTATACCAAAACCCTTTAATAATCCCGTCCAAAAATTTGAAATTTTTTTTGGATCTCTATCTGAAACAATTGCCTTAGGTACCCCATGCAACATAGAAATCTATTCCATATAAAATTTTGTTATATTAATTGCCTTATGACTGAATTTAACTAGAACAAAGTGAGAAAATTTTGTTAATTTATCCACCACTACCATTATCGAATCGTGTTTCCTCGTTATCTTGGGGAGATTCATGATAAAATCAATGGTTACCACTTCCCATTTGCCCTCTAGAATTGCCAATGGTTGTAGCAAACATGTTGGATGTTTATGATCGACCTTTACTCTTTGGCATTCCATACACCTAGTCATATAATCAACAACATCCTTTTTCATTCCTGGTGAAAAGTATTGACTTATTACTATTTTAATTGTGGTTTGGTATCCAGGATGTCCAACATATGGAACATTATGCATTTCTTTTAATACTAGCTTTCTTAATTCATACGAATTAGGAACATACATTATGTTTTTATGCATGAGAATGCCCTCTTCTTCTAGCTTATACTCTTCATATTTTTGTTGTACATTTTCCTTCTATGACCCTTATTTTAGTTGTAGGTAATGTTCATCTGAAATAAGAGCTTCTAAAATTATATTCCTCAAATCTGATTTGCACATACTAATGGTTGTGGCATGCATTGCATGTACTCTTTGTTGAGTGTGTCAACAACCTTGTTCTGTTTTCCTCATATATGATTAATATCAAAGTCATACTTACTAAGAAATTACAACCATCTTGTTTTCCTGGTATTTAAAGTCTACCATTCAAATAAATATTTCAGACCGATGTGGTATGTCTTTAATTCAAATTTCCTTCCCATTAAGTAATATTTATTACACACCAAATTCCCACACTACTAAGTGTGGATTTGTCGCACTTTAGTGAGGGAGTGTTTTTCATAATCCCTAAACATGTTGGAGGATAAATTTATCATATGAAGGTCAAAATACTATGTGCACATGTATTATTCATTATTATTGAAAAAGGGAAATTAATTTAGTGTGAGAATCCACCTCAAATTTAGTTTATGAATCTCAAGGAGAAGTTGAGAGTCTCATTGATGGTTGATAGATTTTCTCAAACCAAAATCCTAATTTGATGGATCTTGAGAGATATTTCCTCCTTAAAATCCTTGAGAGATATTTTCTCCCTAAAATCCTTGAGAGATATTTTCTCCCTAAAACTTTTGGAGATCCCAATCTAGTAGATCTAGTGAGTGATCTTTTCCATGGTGGCTAATCCTCCAAATCCTATATAATGAGGGTATTCCAAGGTGAGGGGGAAAGGAAGGAATCCATTTGAAGCATCATTATTTTGATCTCAAGGCATTCATGCAGGGGCTGGATATGAGAAGCATTGGAGGAAGCTTGCATCACATCAACATGATTGTAAGTATTATCCTTTGTTTTTCATGAATATAAGCTTGGCCTATTCCCATGCTTCTGTCTCATTTAGTTTACATATGAATGTTATGCTTGTTTCATTTAGTTACATTTTCTTTCATCTAACTTTATGCAAGTAGTAGAGGAGGAAGATCGTTATGTTTAAGTGTTGAAAGATCGTGTTCAAGCTAAGACTGGATCTAACGTTGGAGCAATAAGGAGAAGTAAGGACAACCTCCGAAAAAGGTGCACTCTCTTTTCCTTTTCTCTCTTCTTGTTTTCATGTGTGAATAGACAGGTGCAAGGGATGTTAGTGTCCACTTTCTCTATTTTGTCTTAACCAAAGAAAACCCGGCTAAGGGAATCTTAAACTGTCCGCAGGGTAAGATTTCTCACAACAGAATTTAGCGACTCCACTGGGGAACGAACCCAGAATCTCGGGTTTCGCAAACTAATGGAGTCGCCAAATTCTATTGTGATAAATCTTACCCCGCAGACAGGTTAATCTCCCCTTAGCCGGGTTTTCTTTTGCTAAGACAAAATAGAGCAAGTGGACACTAACATCCCTTGCTCATGTCTATTCACACATGAAAGCAAGAAGAGAGAAAAGGAAAAGAGAGTGCACCTTTTTCGAAGGTTCTCCTCGTTGCTCCTTGTTTCTCCAGTGTTAGATCCAGTCTTAGCTCGAACATGATCTTCATGCACTTAAACAGAATGATCTTCCTCCTCTACTACTTGCTAAAAGTTAGATGAAAGCAAATTTAACTAATTGAAACAAGCATAACATTCATATGTAAACTAAATGAGACAGAAGTATGGGAATAGGCCAAGCTTATATTCATGAGAAACAAAGGATAGTACTTACAATCATGTTGATGTGATGCAAGCTTCCTCCAATGCTTCTCCTATCCAACCCCTACATGAATTCATTGATATAAAAATGATGATGCTTCAAATGGATTCCTCTCCTCCCCACCCCCCTCACCTTGGAATGAGCTCATTATTTAGGATTTGGAGGCTTAACCAGCATGAAGAAGATCACTCACTAGATCCACTAAATTGGGATCTCCAAGACTTTTGGGGAGAAAATATCTCTCAAGGATTTTAGGAAGAAAATATCTCTCAAGATCCATCAAATTAGGATTTTGGTTTGAGAAAATCTCTCAACCATCCATGAGAGTCTCAACTTCTCCTTGAGATTAGGAAACTAAATGTGAGGTGGATTCTCACACTAAATTAATTTCCTTTCTATAATAATAATGAATAATACATGTGCACATAATATTTTGACCTTCATATGATAAATTTCTCCTCCAACATGTTTAGGGATTATGAAAAAAACTTCCTCACTAAAGTGTGACAAATCCACACTTAGTAGTGTGGGAATTTGGTGTGTAACAGTCTCCACATTTTTAGTGAATCAACAATGGTAGTAAGTTCTAATTCATGTGTGACATAATCATTCTCATGCTCTTTAAGCTTTCTAGACTCATAACAAATCACGTCTCCTTTTTTAGTAAGAACCCCACCAAGTCCCTCTTTGCAAGCATATGCATATACCAAAAAATCTTCATTTGGATTAACGATATTATGAATGGTTGCACTAGTAAGCAATTCCTTTAACAACTTGAAACTTTCTTGACACTTTGGTGTCCATTCAAATTTAATCACCTTCTTCTATAAAGATGTAATGGGATGAGAAAGTTGGGAGTATCCTTCTATGAATCTCATGTAGTATCTAGCAAGCCCCACGATTGAACTTACCTCTTTTGTGTTCTTAGGTGTTGGCCATCCTCTAATAGCTTCGATATTCTTTGAATATGTTGTTATTCCTTCCTCTAAAATTATGTGTCCCAAGTAATGGATTTGTCTCTAAGAAAAAGAACACTTGCTTAACTTAGCATACAACCGATCATCTCTTAGCACTTGTACTACCAACCTCAAGTGTTGTTCATGATCCTCCTCTAAATTTGAATAAATAAGAATGTCATTGAGGAATACAATGACAAACTTATACAAGTAATTTCAAAATATTTCATTCATTAAACACATGAAGGTAGTTGGTGCATTTGTCAGTTCAAATGGCACCACCACAAATTCATAGTGTCCATACCTAGTTTTGAAAGTTGTCTTGTTGGCGTCTTCATACTTTATCCTTAATTGATGGTAGCTCAATCTCATATCTATCTTTGAAAAAATCTTTGCTTATCCTAGTTGATCAAACAAGTCGTCAATTCTGGGTGGAGGATACTTGTTCCTTACAGTGAATTTGTTCAAATGTCTAAGATCAATGCACAGCCTCCAAGTTTCATCTTTCTTCTTTACAAAGAGTATTGGTGAGACACTTAGGTGTATGTATCCCTTCTTTAACAATTCTTCCAACTACATTTGTAGCTCCTTCAACTCTCGTGTACTCATTATATATGGACTCTTATATATTGGTGCAACTCCAGGCATTAAATAAATAGAGAAATATATATCTCTTTTTGATGACAATATTGGTATCTCTTAAAACACGTATGCAAACTCTTACAACACTAGAAATCCCTTGAGTATGGGGCTTTTACACTTGGTGGCTCTTCCACGTGAGTTGCATACAATTGGCATCCTTTCCTGAAGCATCTCTTCAGCTCTAAGGATGAAATCTCCCTTATAGAAATGGGTCTTGGAATTCCTTTCATTGTCTTTTGCTTTCCTCCTTCATCAAGACAAGCATAAGACTTGTTATGACAATCTAGAACAACATGATGCACGTTCAACCAATCCATTCCAATGAGGACATCATATAAACTAAGTGGTATTATGTTCAAGTCTACAATATTGTTGACACCATTCATATCTAATGAAAAACATTTGACAATGTCTTTAATTTTCCTTTTAAGTCCCGGTAGCTAGTTGAACCAATGTTATGACGTATATTTCCACCTTAATAGCTAAGATGCATTTGATTAGCCATTATCCCTTCATGTTCCTTTTTTTTCTTTCTAGGTTCCCCAAAAACTCTGCTAAAATGCCTTCCTGGAAATACACTCACTACTTATGCTTAGTAAATGTGTGAGTACTCGCCCTCTTCCTTTAGGAAAGAAGTGAATGCATTATAATGTACGAAAAAAATAAAAAAAAAAATGTAAAAAATATGCGCTCTTGAGTAGCATTTATGGGAAAACATACTCTATAACTCCCTAAAACTCGTAGAAAAATGATCTCAACCATCTTGAAATGGTATTAAAGAGACCCAATGGAGGGAAGGAGGTACAAGCACTATTATTATGCTAGAGTAATCATATAGCCCCAAACAGCCAAGCCATTATATTCTCAAGGTTTTTATGACTTGCATTTCCCAAGAAACCCTTGTTTCCCCAAGTTCATTTCCCATTCACATCATTAAGGCCTAAGATCCCTTGATCTTCCTCATATTCACAAGGAGAAGAACGTTGGAGGTGTTGTAGTCCTGAGTGGCCCAGGATTAGAGGAATCCATACATCGGTTATAGATGGTACCAATAGAAAAATTAGGTATGTTTCTTTACATTGTTGTTCTTGATAATAAAATGAACATCTATCTTCTTTCCCTCCCCTAAATTTTGAGTTGTTCGTGTTGAATTCAATCTCCTTTTAGTATTTAGCCGAGGAACTAATTTACCCGATTAAGTTAGTTATAGTAGTTATTTTGTATTCATTTCATTTATGCCAATACTTTTGAGGACGACTTCTTGTTTCTATGTGTGCAGGTCTACAATCTAAAGTAGGAGTGAGAACAATTGGAGGGAGAACAACCAATAAGGATCACCTCCAATCAATCATCTCTATCGAGTAAGACCTCTTGTAACTACCTTGTAGTTATTGAAAGAATATCATAGGCTATTTTTGGGAAAGATTAGCTTTGTTCTTTGAAACTTGCTCTATTACAATTAGCCCTAGCTATAGGAAAGTTTATTTCCACAACAGAATTGGAGATTCCATTGGGGATAACTCCTAGAGTTATTCTCAATAGGGTTTGATTAGTTTCTTTCTAGGCTTGGGTTTAGGTATTTTTGTTAGTTTTTAGTTTGTATTTCTTGCTTGCAATCTTATAGGTTAGTCTACAAAAGTCTTTTTAGGGTTTTTGATGATTTTGTCCTCTTAGAGAACACAATCACTCTTTTTCTTCAATGACAAAGTGAGCACTCGCAGTTTTCCCTAAGGAAGGTTGTGAGTACTCACTTGTTTCCTTCACAAAAGACATGAGTGTCACCATGGAGTGAGTTTTTCTCATTCCCATCCCTCTCCCTCTTGCCTGGTTGTTGCATCCTTGCTTTTTTTCCTTCTAGTGTCTATATGAAGTAGCTTTGTAGTTGAAAAGTTCTTTCTTGATTGCATTTTATCTTTCATTATCATCAAAAAGAAAAATCATTTTAGGTGTTTTTATTTTTTCTATCATTTTCATGTTTGAGGTTAGTTTGTTTAGCTGCATTTTGTTTCGCTTATTTGTCGAATAAGGTCTGATAGCTACATTTATTTGCAAGAAAAGGAAAATTTGCATTAGAACTTTGCATATTGCATCGAATTTACTTTCCAAAGTTGTGCATGTTTTAATTGCTTTCATTGAAAAAATAGTCCAATTTGGATGCCAATGTTCTTACAAGTTATTTATGTTTGAGTCTTCAAAACACCATCAGGTGCGCTTTTGTAACCTTTCAGTAATTAATACAAATTTAAAACAAATGCTTAACTAAAAGTAGCTAGACTCTTTTCTTTCTAGAAAAGAAACCAACATTAGTCTAGGATTTAGGACCTTGGAATAAGGTTGGAGCATAAACTCTCCAAGGCCACGAAACTTGAAACTATAGTTGATTAAAGAGTGTGAAACCCAGTAGTAGCAAGGAGAACTTGTTGGGAAAGTACCTCTAACAAAGGTGTTAAGAATGAGGTCACAATAGGGTAAGTGGAGGTGATATCCCCTCCCTCTCTTGATTTACCATTTGTTGTATTACTATGTGTACAGGGGTTTCCAAAGTGTCAGTTCCTTTGGGTGACAACACTCTTGGAAGCTTTAGACTTTGTTTCACTTCCCATACATGTGATCCCTGCCCATAATTGTTACACCTGGTCACCGATTGTGAATTGGTAAACTTAGTGGTTTTTCCTAGGATTTCACGCATGTGATTGCGAGTGGGAAGTGATTTCATTTCCTAAGGCATACGCCTAATCACAATTTCATCTCCTTTGGAGGGTGCCCATCTTCTCAAGGGTACTTGCACTTTCGCTAAACGTTGCGAGAAAGATACCCTAACTATATCTCGTTCCTTTAAGGACTTTTATAGTTGCATATTGCTTTGTGTAATTGGCCTTATGTTGTTCATGTATTGTCACTTATGAGTCTTTGATTCAAAGTGGTCGCCCAACCACTCCACTAGTCAAGAAGGACTCATGGTATTTTGACTGAAAGCATGGAGCTACCTCCTCAAAGTCATAGTCTCAATAACACTAGTTCACCAAAGCCATTGTGACAAACTCAACCGGACGTGGACAATCTCGCAAGGGAAGGTCTCATTGATGAAGAGCTCGAGGCTCAAGGATTTGTAAGGGACTTGGATGATCATGTTTTGATTTCTGAAGCAGTCCCTCCACCACAGGAAAATCTCAGTCCTGACAAGATTGGGAATCTTTTCGATGTGACTCTTGTCAACTTCAACCCGCCTATTATAGATCCTCTTATCTCTTACCCTTTGCACGCTCAAATTTGAAAGAATCCTTGCCTTTGATGGCCTATAATGAACAATGTTGTCAGCACATCTATGTTTGGAGGCATTCACTCCCCCACATTAGGAATTACTAGTGAAGGAGTTAGTCCTCACATCTCGACTGCACCTAACAAAGTCCCTCCCATATCACAAATATCAAGTGAAGACATTTTTCCTTCCACATTTGTCCCCAATAGTGAGGTATGGAATCAACCCTCTACTTCATAAGGTGGGGGTGTTTCTTCCTTTGGAATTTTGTCAATCGAGATGTTGCATGTCACGACCAATTTTCCCCTAGTTTTCCCTAATGTTAGCATGTTTGTGGGGAGTTCATCCACCCTTCTCATTGCCTTCTCATTCGAAAGGAGGCATATCCCTTCGTCAGTGTCATCACTTGAAAGTGAATCTTTTTTTTCTTTTGGGTTTCCCATTGGAAACCATCCTCTTCAAGGTTTTGGTAACCATATGGGTGGGGTTTTTCCTTCAATAGGAATGGAAAAATGGAGAAATCCATTCTCAATTTTTGGCAACAGGACAAGCAGAGCCTTCCCATCTACCGTAATGTCATCAGTGAGCAATCCCTTCTAGGACTTTGAGAATCTGATGTATGGAGGACTTCCTCCTTATGTTCACGTGTCTTCCACCTCAAATCAATACCCTAGATAGCAGTCAAACAATCCTTTTGCACCTAGTGGTGGTTATGCCCCATGTAATTCTTCTGTGAGTACCAACCAAATGACGGGGCACAACCCAAAGTTTGAACTCAGTGAAAAATACAAGACTTCCTTTCTTAGAAACATTAGATATACAAAATTTGAGAAATCTCACTAATGACTTGGTATTTCATGATCCTAGTTGGCCACTAATCCCTGCTAATCTTCCCTCGGATATTCCAAAATTTGAGGGAAAAGATAGTGAGGATCCGAACAATCACGTGATGACATTTCATCTGTGATTCTCATCGAACTCCCTGATGGATGATTCCATTAGGTTGAGACTCTTCTAGTGTATCTTGATTGGGGTAGTGGAAAAGTGGTATATTGATCTCGCATGATCTTATTTTCAAACCTTTGACACTCTAGCTCTAACACTCCTTAACCACTTTCAATTACTTGTTTTGTACGACTTAAGAAATGAGAGTTGTATTATTTCTGACAAGATAATGCCACCAACATATCTGATCATATTCAAGAGTGACAGAGACAATGATGTATGATTAAAGCTCAGATTCCTCAGGATTTTTTGTTGGAATGGTTTTTGAAATCCCTACTACCATATATTTCTAAGGATGTCACCCTATCAGGGGTTATAACAAAAGAAGAATTGATTTTTAGGGCCTAACAATTAGATCTTATTTACTCCCAATCCAAGGTATTATATGAGATCTTCCATAATGCATTGAGGCTAGGCACTGACCCAACTAACCCCAAGCCAAGACGACAAGTTGATGGCGTGGTTGGTTCCATTGAGAATGTAGTGACAAGTCGAATGAGACAAATGTCTCTACATCCCTCGGCAACACCGTGGGCTACTACCTCTACCTCTGCCCCGCTTCAATCCTATGATTTCCACACCGTGAAGACATCTAAATTTAATGGTAACTAGCAATCCGAAGGAAAGAAAAAGAATAAAAACAAGAAGAGAGATGGATGAAATAACATGGACAAAAATAATAATGTTGGTGGGGGTACAAAAGATAAGAAGAAGGTCAAATTCCATTGCAAACTCTATAAACAAGACCATCTGATGCATTAATTCCCCAAGATTGAGGAATCCCAATGATTTTTGGAACAGTGATATTCCCATCAACAACTTGCTTTGTTCAATAACCCTTTCCTCCTCACACCCACCAAATGGTGGCTGGTTTCAAAAATAACCTTGCCCCTCAACAAGGAGGTAACCCAATGAATGTTTTCATGTGTGAACAAGATCTGGATCTCCAGACCAAGGCTTGTAATTATGAAGCCTCTAACTCTAGTACCAAATGGAAAGAGACTACTTCTCCTAAACCAAAAAATACTCTTCACATAGAGAAACCTATGGTTGAAGCAATATTGTGCATGCCCAAGGGCACACTTAAAAGGTCTATGCATAATCCCAATGCCAAGGCAGCTCAGAACTATTCCATTATGGAATATATGGTCCTAGCCACGTGTGTTATTTCAGCCTTATAAGTTCTCCAAAATTTTCACTTGCAAAGGAGAGCATTGCTTTCGCCTATAGGAGCTTTTGATCCTTCAAAATCCCAATTAATAACAATTGACCTAGACAATGTGAAGCCTAGGTTTTTGCACCACTCTACTTTCCAAATCCAGGTGTTGTATCGCAATATTGGCATCTTCAATATGGTAGTAGGTGAAGGCACATCCACTTGCATAATGTCCTTGTCTTATCGGCGAGCTATCGGCTCCCTTGAGATCGCTCCTTCTCCAACCATGTTAAAATACTTCGATAGACATGAATTTAGGTCACACATAATCATCCCCACATTCTCGGTTGAATTGGGGGGGGAACCTATCTATAGAGATGGAAGTGGTTGATTCTCCTCTTGACTAAAACCTTCTCTCGGGATGCAATTGGTTATACACGATGACATTTGTGGTCTCTTCGGTCTTTTGAGTCATTTGCTTTCCTTATCAAGGGAAGATTGTCACTATTGATCAGTTGCCCTACTATCAACCTAATCTAGTTGCTTCCTCAAAAATCGAATGTCCCTTTGATTGAGAATTCCACAAGGCGTTGGGATTTATTGTGCACTTATGGGAAATTTTAACAGCCTGACACCCATAGCTTATATTGACTCAAATCTAGCATGCACGACTTCATAATTGATTTTATCCCCACAACCTGAAGTTGTTACTTCATGACATCCTATTTCAAGGACCCATGGGTTCTACTAGATCATTTTGTATGAGCAGGGGAGAATGGGAATGCAAGAATGGTTATGCATTTGTCTACAACCAAGATTGCATATCGAGATATTAAAGAAGCTTCTATAGACATTGGTCTTGTTTCTCATTCAACAGAGGAGCTAGATCATATCATTTCACCCATTTGGGCCTCCAACTCTACCATGGATCCTTTGGATTTGGCTTTTACTTCTAACAAATCCATTCTTGAGGCCATGATTGACTCAGATAAGTCATGGGAAGATAAGCATCATCACTCATACTTCCTTCCATATTTGAGAAAAATGAAGCATGGAGAATTCAATATCACCATATCTTGTCATATTGATTGGTGTGTAAACCCTCCAGCGACACAAAGTATATATGCCAAGGGGAATATGGTGAACATATCTAATACCATACCAATCAATATCTCTAGGAATCGCAATGTCATGGAGAAACTTTTTATCAAGGTAGAATATTCCTCTGGCAAGATTTAAACTTATACTACCCTTCTCAAGGAATTTTGTGATGTTTTTTCTTGGACTTATGAAGAAATGTCTTCATTAACCCCATGATTGTGAAACACGATATTAGAACTTACAAGAACACTATGCCTATTCAGCAAAAGTTGCTACCTATCAATCCTAGGAAAATTGTTGTGATCAAGGAAAAGGTAGAGAAGTTGTTCAAAGCCAACTTCATTTACATGATTCCCTTCACTGAGTGGTCGGTATACAACCTAATGCTTATATATAAGAAATAGGGAACTATTCGAGTTTGCATGGATTTTTGAGATTTGAACAAGGTTTGCCTAAGGGATAATTATCCTACTCCCTTCATTAACGAAATCATTGATGAGTGTGTTGGTACTAAGATATTTTTGTTCATGGATGGTTTTTCCGGTTATATTCATATCCAAATCCGGCCCGAGGACCAACATAAAACCGCATTTCTTTTTCCCTAGGGGACTTTTGTTTACCATAAAACGCCTTTTTTGCTTAAAAATGTTGGGGCTATCTTGGGCATCTTTGTGTAGTGTTTGGTAGATTCCATTACTACAATATTTGTTTGAATTCTTAGAAATGTGTCTTTTGTGTCCTATCTAGGCATTTTTTAGGATTCATTATGTCCAATAAGGCGATCATGATTGATCCACTCAAGATTGAGGCAATAATTCAGTTGCCTCCCCTGTGTACTCTGCTCCAATTACAAAGCCTTCAGGGAAAGTCTAACTTCTTATGATGTTTTTATCGTAAATTATGTGAACCTTAATTAAGGTTTCAGGTGCCTACTAAAGAAAATGGTCCCATTCATTAGGGATGATTTCACTCAAAGATCTTTCAATGCCTTGAAAAAGGCACTTATGTCACCCCCTCTGCTTAGTCCTCCAAACTGTAGCAAGGGCTTCGTGTATACCTTATAACATTAGAATCAACCATTGGGATGGTTTTGGTTCAAGAAGATGATATACACTAGGATCCCATCGTGTACTACATGAGTAGGAGTCTCGTCGACCCTGAATTGAGGTTTTCTCATGTTGAGAAGTTGACTTTGGCAGTATTCTATCCAATGATTACAACATTACATTCTTCTCCAAAAA
>JZKD02S1653052.1:35005-51525 GCA_000966675.3 Picea glauca
CTAACTGGTTATAATTTAGCCTTTTGTGCTGGTGAAAGTTCTATCTTGGTCAAAAAGGAAATTTTCAAAATGATTATACTCTGCCTCCATGGTTGCCATCTGTTCCTTTAGAATTTGAGCCAAATTCTTTATTTGTCTTCTTCAATTTGCTCCATATAAATTGACAGAGAGTTTTTTGTTCATCTGTATTGATACTGTGACTTTCTTTACCTATGTTCAACTGCTAACACATTTATGCTTTGATTTAGGTATTGACAGTGGATATCTTACAGCTTGATGTGAAACATCTGCTCCAAAGCCAATTTAAGAGAATTAATGTCAGCAGGGTCAATTAGGCACAAATAATCTTGTTTGAACCATTCAAACTGCTCAATATCAATGCATCGAAGATAAGGGTTTGTGGGAAAATCAGATAAGAACAGAGACACATTGTTTTATATTATGTTCTCCAGCAGCTAGTTGTGATGTTTTCCTTGCAAAATGCAATAGCTACAAGATGACTTCTACTTGGCATGTTGATCCGTAAAAAAATGAAACATCATCTAGTTTAAAGACCCTCACTACCCTATCTACACAAGCTATTGCCAAACTTCAGCAATCTGATGTGAAACAAAGCCATGTGATTGCATCATTGTGTCCCTTCAGCGTATTCATATCTAGAGGATGGTGATGTCGCCCCTTGTCAGCAGCAGAAACATGAGACTTGGAGTGAAAATGAGATTTGTTGCTAGCATGGGTTGAAGTCTTGGAAGCTCTATCGTAATTGGTGATCTCTGGAGGCAATTAAGCCACTGTCATCTTCACCTCATTGTGTTTTCTTCTCAGATAGAAAGTGGATTACAATGTTGTCGATAACCTACCAATAAGACCTGAAAGTAAAATGCCCATCAACGGAGATGCTAGTATTTCCATTGAAGAAGAAACCATTTCCAAATGCTCGTACCAAATGATATTTGGAAACCATTTAGAATCTAATAAGCTATCAAAAAAACTCTTGGGTATCCTCACCAAGGGTTATCTCCATCAGTTTCCTGCGACCTGGAAAAAATGAAAACAAGCAAATGATCTGCAAACACACTTATGCACCCTGTTGTTTGCCTTCTTTCTCCCATGAAGAAGATGTGTTATTGCTTTGGCTGAGTACATGGCTTGATTAGTGGCTTGATTCGTGGCTTGAGTTTTGACTAATAGTTGTTAGTGAAATAAGATTCACTATTTACAAAATTGACACCTGCGCCAAACCTTACATGATACATTTTCAAAATCCAATAACCAACACTTGTTGATGAGGTGGATAGGATAGGAGCTCATGATTTATGACTTGACTCAGCGCTAGGCTTTATGTGATTTTGTAGCATGTCATAAGAATCGGGTTTGTGACTGTAGTTTGAATCGAGATTAGGCTTGAGGACTTGGCTTTGACTTGGGGTCTTATATATGACTGTGCACTTTGACTTTGTATTGAACGCACTTGATGTGCAGAATTTGTATTTAGCATATATAAACCTATATATTTCTTTGTCCATAATATTGGATATAAAACATAAAAATAAAATAATATATATATTTTATATTTTATAATCTCTATAGCATAGACTAGAGAAAAATAAATGATATTTATTTGTATCTTGTATTGCAGGTCCGAAGGTATAGAAACAAAGGATTTGTGAGTAGAGTGATCAAACAGGAGCTTAATGAACACTATGACGGTTAGGATATTGGCAAAGAGACTGAAGAAAATGATAAATCAGTTGAAGATTGATGGAAATACTCATCAAAATACCAGTGTGTTTTTTATCACTAACAACTTGCTCCAACTGGGATGGAGACCTCCATGCGAGGTTTCCAAGAACCTAGTAGTTCCAGTCGCCTTATCTGTTGGGCTATGGAGTCATGTGGCCCGTGCAACTGTTTCTCTGCAAACCTGTAACCTGCCTGTAGTCTTCCCTGTAGTCTACCCTGCTTATTCATGAACTTAACAACTGAAAATATCTAGCTTCTCGTATGGCGAGATTATTCGTCTGCTAACTCCTATGCTAACTAATTGTACTGGCTCTTATCAAGTGAAGTCATGCTTCCAATGAATCCATGTAAGAAATTGATTTACTGACATCATGCTAGATTGTGACCCGAGAAACAATGGAAACCATATCATGCAGAAAAGAGGTTTGAACAGATGATAAAGAAAATATTCTTCTGAGAAAACTATTTTAACGTCTGTGCTTCTCATAGACTCTAAATAGTCAGCAAAAGGATCATCAAATTCACAAAGCAATACCTCTTTGGACTGTTGATCTAGTTGTAATTTGAAATGATGTTGAAGGTTTCCTATACTAATCTCACTGTTGAATGCAGGCTGCTCGAGATATGTTGGAGAAACATATAAGATGACATGTTGATCTAGACTTTTTAGCTCCTCACCTTCTTCATATCTGCTGCAATCTACCTTTATTTACAAGTCTAGAAAATGTGGGTTGTCCTCAACAGATGCAATACTTTCACTTACTAATTGGTCAATCTTCTCATCACCTTTCAAGTCTTCATGTCTGCTATAATTTTCCTGTGTCTTCAAATCTGAAAGATGAGGGTTGCTCATAGTATTTTCCACAGATCTGAAACTGTCACCTGCTAATGTGTCAATCTGATAATCATCTTTTTGCTGAAAAGTAGGACTAGATGCAATTTTAGTAATCAAAAATCCTTCAAAAGACTTAAAGTCTTCTTCCTCATCACTATATTTATCAAATATGGGAACATCAAGAACAATTTCTAATGATGGAGATGAAGATTCTTGCATAGAGTCATCAACAATAGGATCTTGAAATAGATATGAAACAATATCACCTTTTACCTCATTACATTCATTCTTCTCATCTGACATTGACATGTAAGGTACATAAGGAGAAAAATAATCCTCTTGCTGTCCTTCTTGGAGATTTGATGTTTTCTGAAAATCTTATTCTTCATAGTTACTACCGCTTCTCTTGATCTGCAGATCTGAAAAATTGTGGGCTAGATTTAATTATTTCAATGGATATCTGACCAACATAAAGTTGATCATTTCCATGTGTATCTAGAGAACAATCATCTCCTTTATAATTGATTACTAGTTTATGTTGATGTGAAATCACATCATCATGAAGATCATTAGAGAAATGATGTATATGATGAGGGAGATATTCTTCTCTATTTACATTTTCAACCTGAGAATGCAATTCATATTCTTCACAACAATTATTGTAGGCAAACTCATCTGAATAGTACCTTTTACAATGTTCAATGAATACTTGGTGAAAATCCTTCAAGGATGAAATACTAGAAGGAGGTAAAGAGAAATACCACTGATGTGCATCACCATACAAGGAATGCATGAACATCTTCATGCTGTAGGTCTAGTAAATCCATGCATTCATGAAACTTGAGGAGATGATTTGTAGGATTGTCTTCCTTGTTCTCTCTGAAGATAGGCATAAAATATCCCCATTATGACATATTAGGTACTGGATGTGGGAAACCAAGAACTGAAGAGAAGTCAGGAGGTGCAAACCTTCGAGCCAAAAGAGCAGAAAATTCTTTTGACATTTGAATATCGTCGAGTCGCCACTGAATTCGTCCTTCATGGAGTCACCAGATAGATGATTACAACCAATGTGGTGTCCAACCTTTGTCTATCATCAAAGATCAGATCTATGTCGTCTCCCAGGGAAGCTAAGCTTCGATCTCCTTTCCCCGGCAACGACGCCAATTTGTTATCACTCCAAGAAACTCTTTGGGGTTGCAGGCCAAAGATGCTTGGTAACTTAAAATATGAATAGGTTTATGATTATGTTAGGATAAAATGGGATAAATGACCTACTATATCATATCAAGACAGTCAAAGAATATATAATCGGATGAGACAGTGCTTTCAAGAATCAATGATCAAATGAATAGCATAACAGTGGATGAAGAATACTATACTTACTAACCAGATCACACATGTGATGGGTCGGATAAGACAGTGCAGGTATCACTATTAAATCAAGATTATGAGTTGACCAATGAGATGAAAGTCATTTGCAACTAAGACGAACTTAACACAAAGTGAATATTACTGTTAAATCAATCTATGAACTAACTAATGAGATGACAGTCATATTGCAGTTAAGATAACTTGAATTAAAGCATAGAAGGAATAAAAAGTGACAATTTGATATTCATAGAGAAAGAAGATTGTGATCTGAATTACATATCTATGACAGTTTATTACCAATCCAGCATGTTATTGTCTCTCATTCAAAAAACCCCCTCTAGGCTTTATAGCCTTTACAAAGCAGTTCTAGATCCTAAAAAGATGGATCAAATATTCTAAAAACAGATAGTCAAAATAGATCCTAAATAATAGAAGATGATCCTAAATTAAGATCAATCTCATATTCTTTTAAGAGTCTTCGTCTTTCTAGACCTCTAATGTGTGTAGATAGCCTTCCAAGGCTCATATATGTACTTTGATCATGATAGAATCGAATTTGCTATCTTTGGCAAAAACAACTGATTCTGTGCCCCAAAAATAGGTGTCTAATCTGACTTTGACACCTCTTCAAACATCTTTATTATCAAATCCGGATCTTGAATTTGATGTGTAAATTCAATATGCATCTTTAGAAACTATTTTCAGTATGTTTGGTTTGAAAAAAATAAGATCTGGGTGATATTTCACCGAATCTGGCCATCTCAGGTTTTACCAGCTAATTCATCTTACGATCTACTAGTTAGCTGGTGAAAGCTCTTCTTTTCACTAGCTAACTGGTTATAATTTAGCCTTTTGCGCTGGTGAAAGTTCTATTTTGGTCAAAAAGGAAATTTTCAAAATGATTATACTCTGCCTCCATGGCTGCCATCTGTTCCTTTAGAATTTGAACCAAATTCTTTATTTATCTTCTTCAATTTGCTCCATATAAATTGACAGAGAGTTTTTTGTTCATCTGTATTGATACTATGACTTTCTTTACCTGTGTTCAGCTACTAACACATTTATGATTTGATTTAGGTATTGACAGTGGATATCTTACAGCTTGATGTGAAACATCTGCTCCAAAGCCAATTTAAGAGAATTAATGTCAGCAGGGTCAATTAGGAACAAATAATCTTGTTTGAACCATTCAAACTGCTCAATATCAATGCATCAAAGATAAGGGTTTGTGGGAAACTCAGAGAAGAATAGAGACACATTTATTTATATTATGTTCTCCAACAACTAGTTGTGATGTTTTCCTTGCAAAATGCAATAGCTACAAGATGACTTCTACTTGGCATGTTGATCCTTAAAAACTTGAAACATCATCCAGTTTAAAGACCCTCACTACCCTGTCTGCACAAGCTATTGCCAAACTTCGGCAATCTGATGTGAAACAAATCCATGTGACTACATCATCGTGTCCCTTCAGTGTATTCAGATCTAGAGGATGGTAATGTCTCCCCTTGTCAGCAGCATAAACATGAGACTTGGAGTGAAAATGAGATTTTTTGCTAGCATGGGTTGAATTCTTGGAAGCTCTGTTGTAATTGGTGATCTCTGGAGGAAATTAAGCCACTGCCATCTTCACTTCATTGTGTTTTATTCTTAGATAGAAAGCGGAGAACAATGCTGCCGATAACCTACCAATAAGACCTGAAAGTAAAATGCCCATCGACGAAGATACTAGTATTTCCATTGAAGAAGAAACCATTGCCAAATGCTCGCGCCAAATGATCTCTAGAAACCATTTAGAATCTAATAAGCTATCAAAACAATCTTGGGTATCCTTGCCAAGGGTTATCTTCGTCAGTTTCCTGCGACCTGGAAAAAATGAAAACAAACAAATGATCTGCAAACACACTTCTATGCCCTATTGTTTGCATTCTTTCTCCCATGAAGAAGATGTTTTATTGCTTTGGCTGAGCACATGGCTTGATTAGTGGCTTGATTCGTGGCTTGATTTTTGACTAATAGCTTTTAGTGAAATAAGACTCACTATTTACAAAATTGACACCTGCGCCAAACCTTACATGATACATTTACAAAATCCAATAACCGACACTTGTTGATGAGGTGGATAGGATAGGATCTCGTGATTTATGACTTGACTCAGCACTGGGCTTTATGTGATTTTGTAGCATGTCATAAGAATCGGTTTTCTGACTATAGTTTGAATCGAGATTAGGCTTGAGGACTCAGCTTTGGCTTGGGGTATTATATATGACTGTGCACTTTGACTTTGTATTGAACACACTTGATGTGCAGACTTTGTATTTAGCATATATAAACCTATATATTTCTTTTTCCATAATATGGGATATGAAACATAAAAACAAAATAATATATATATTTTATGTTTTATAATCTCTATAGCATAGACTAGAGAAAAATAAATGATATTTATTTGTTTCTTGTATTGCAGGTCCGGAGGTATAGAAACAAAGGATTTGTGAGCAAAGTGATCAAACAAGATCTTAATGAACACTATGAAGGTTAGGATACTAGCAAAGAGACTGAAGAAAATGATAAATCAGTTGAAGATTGATGGAAATACTCATCAAAATACCAGTGTGTTTTTTATCGCTAACACCATCCACACGCTATCATTTCGGGATTTCGCAAATCAGGGTTTCGGGACTTGCGAGTACAAGGACACTCGCACTTAGGTACCCCGGGCACCGAAACACCGAAATGTCATAAGTTTATGAGGACCATTCTCTCTCATTCAGGATTTTTTAGACTTATGCCATAAAATCCTCTGGTAGATTCTTGGGTAAACTTTAATAAGGGTGTCCCTATAGAAAGATCTATTCAGGGCATTAGTTGAGACAATAAGGTAGTAAATTTCCTGAGAGCAGACTTGAATATTGAATCCATTCAGCATATACATATATATATAAATATAAATATATACGTAAGTCCTATACAGTCTTTCCAATATAAGCATACAACCACCATTTCTGATCAAAACACCACACAGACAGTTTCATACTGAAATCATTCATAATTTCACAAACCATGAACATACATGTCAGAATATTTAAATTTAAGATACAAGATATAACACTTATCAAAAAAAAACCAGGTGTAATGCAACTGCTAAGAGAATGCTCGTTTCCACCCAACCATAGGCTCAATGACTCTGAATGGATTTACCACTGGCCACCCCTGAGCTAGACCACAATGCTATGAGACTGATTCTCTGATCGTCAGAGGATGAAGGTTACTCTCCTTCTTCTCTTCTCATCAATCACTCTGTATATTATTCTATAGTTCCTCTAATTTCTCCCTTCTTGCGATCCCTATCACGACTGCCCCCTTCCACACCTCTTTCTTGCCTTTTTTTTTTCCAGCGAGGTTGTGTGTGGCACGAACTTCCCCGTGGTGGTCAGGTCTGAGGCTTCCATGGATGGGTGGTTCACCCCCATCCCTCATTAACTCATGAGGATCCTCTTCACCTACCAACTTGGCGAGTAATTCATTTCAGGGCTAGCGAGCCACTGTTGGTTCTATGGGCCAGTGAAGACCAAATACGATTTGGTTCGGTGGAAGTTAACGCCACCATTATAGGTTCCTTCCACCACCTTTATTAAACCATCATGGTCTCTTTGTCAACACATCCCCCTCTCCGCAGTCCTGTAACATATAGTCATAACATTATTTACATTCATCGACCTTTTACTAAGGTCAATTCAAATCACACATTCACATCTTTGAGTTTGCCATAGTTCTTGGCCAGTATAGTTATTTTTACAGACTAGGGGGAAACAGGGTGTTACATCACAGAAGCTATCCAACAACTATAGAAACAAATAGTAGACTTAGAGCTCTGCGCAGTTCCTGAGACTCCACAGGATGTAAGGGATCAAAGAGAAGCAACTTCTCAAAGCACAGTTGAGAGAATAAAATCCCTTGCTATGGAATGTAAGAAACTTACTGATCCCAGTTCCCAGACCTTCGAGAAACTCACTGAGAATCTAGAATTGAAGGAACTGGAGTCTTATATCCAAGAGGTGAAGTATCAAGTCGAAACGATACACGCGTAGCTGAATCCCCTATCAATAGTGGAAAGAATAAAGAGTTCCCAAGAGCAATGAACCGACCAACAATAGATCTAGACTATCCAGAGGAGAGTTATGGAAGTAACTCAGAGGCTCCAACCTGTACAAGATAAGGCTTACCAATTGTTCATAGAGGTTGAAGGCCGAGGAGAAAAACTCAGGTAGGTTTTAACTGCAGTTGAACAATGCCTAGAGGGACCTGTCAATGATGCAGTCATTCAAGAGTTCATTGAACAGGAGGTTGTGGCACAACAACAAGTTGAAACAGCTCGAGCCATGCTCGAGTCTTTCGAAGAAGAAATACCTAGATCAGAGTGACTTGTGATGAGTCATAGGTGATTGTTAGAGGCCTGTTGTCCCTTGAACAAGTTTTGGGAGACCCTTGCTCAAGTTTGACCTATTTTGGGACTTCAACAGCCTGTCGAAGGAGGAGCGCAAGAGGAAGTAGAGATCGTAGGATCTTGGCCCCTTTTTGGGTCCTTTTTGGGATTTGGGATTATGTAACAGGTATGGGATGTCATCCCATGGGTTTACCCATGTTTAGGCCTATTTTGTAAAGTATAAATAGATGTCTAGGAAATGTAAGAAGAGAGAAGTTACGAATGGCTAAGTGATAGATCTATGTGATTGAAGGATTGTAAGTTCTCTGTACATACTGTGTGAAACTTGTAGAGCTACGTGCAAGTAATTGTAAGAAGGCTTGGTGCTTTACCCTAGCTCAAAGAAGGAGGATCTGGCGGAGTGCACGTAGATCTCCTGCCTTTTGTGGAGTAGGATTTTGATGATATGCACCTATAAGAAGATGTAAAAAGATAATAAAGAAGAAGAGTTGGTGGATGTAGCCCCAGGGTGGGGGTGAACCACATATATGTTGTGTTTCTCTGCATTGTGTAATTTGTTGATGTGTTTATGTCTTTACTTGCTAAGTGCTTTTATATAGATAGATAGATCTGTTTATGCTTTATGCTAATGATGTATATGGATGTTAGATCTGACTTATATGAATGTGCTAATTCCTGAATCTATTAGATCTAACCTACTTCTCTATGATAAGTGCTTAGATAAATTAGATCTGAATGAATGATGTGATGCTCTGTTTTATCTGCGGAGTAGATAGTGGTTAAATATTCATGAATTGTCGGTGCTAAGTGCTCTGTTAAGTATTACAATCACATATTTGTGTCCCAGCTAAGCTTGTAGACACCTGAGTTATGCAACCACCCCTGCCTCTACCTCAGGTGAGACTTCATCTGCCTTGCAGGTGTTGCCAAAAGTGTTGATAGTTAGGGTTTTGTTGGTGCACTGTTGTAGCATTGAAACCTGGGTCTGCCCCTGTGCCAACAATCCCATTTAAATGGGATGAACATGCTCAAACTGCTTTTTATGATTTAAAAGAGTCCCTATGCAATGCCCCTTTGATTAGTCCTCTAGACTATGATCATGATTACATCCTCTACTTGTCATCCTTAGCCATATCAGTAGCATGAGTCCTCGTCCAAATAGGGGATGATGGGAGGGAACATGTCATTTACTACATCAGTAAAAACTTTTAGGACCACCCCTGAAATACAATCATGGTGAGAAACTCACCCTCATAATTTTCCTCGTAGTCCAAAAGCTGTGACATTATATCCTGCTTCGAACTACCAAAGTCGTAGCAGATTCCAACCCCATGCAGTACTTGCTTATTTGATGACAAATTAATGGAAAATTTTCCCGATGGATCGTCATCCTTCAGGAATATGACCTAGCGTTCTTAGCTCCTAAAATAAAGAAAGCACTTGTCCTTTCCAATCTCATTAAAAATTTTCCCTCAGACGCTAAATCTTCACCTGTTACTACATATTTTCCCGACGAACACCTCTTCTTCATCCCCTATGATGACCCCTGGTATGGCGACCTTCTCGTCTACCTTCAGACACATAAGTTTGGGTCTCATTTCTCTCAAGACGATCGTCGGTGCATTCTCTATCAGACCCCTCTATACCTTCTCATCGGAGATTTCTTATACCGATCTGGGGTCGACACCATTCTTTGTCGATGTTTGACCATCGACAAAGATGATAGAGTCTTGCATGATTGCCATAACTATGCTTGCGGTGGCCACCTCTCTGGTATTTCCACCACACAAAAAATCATTCAAGCAGGGTATTTATGGCCCATGTTGTTTCATGACTGCATCCACACTATCAAGCGATGCAACAAATTCCATCTCTATGCAAACAAATCACGAGCACCACCCACTCTTCTACATCCAGTCATCACCGTCGACCCCTTCTGCAAATGGGGCATCGAATTTATGCCTTGCAATCCTCCATCTAGTAATGGACACAAGTACATCATCGTGGCATTGGATTAATTTACCAAATGGGCCAAAGCCATGCCCACTTTCAACAATACCGCTGACACAACAACACGTTTTTTCTTCAACCACGTCATTACCCATTTCGGAGTCCCACTATAGTTAGTATCTGATCATGGTAAACACTTTGGGAATGAGATTTTCACAGAACTCTCCTCAAAGTTAGGCTTCTCCCATGATTTTTCCTACCCATACTACCCTAGTCCAATAGATAGGTAGAGGTTGTCAACAAAGTCCTCAAAACCATGCTACAACGTACCGTCAACAAACATAATACCAACTGGCATCATACGTTGTTTTCAAAGTTATGGGATTATCGGAAAATAGTCAAAACTACCACTGGTTTTACACCATTCCACCTTGTCCATGGGATTGAATCCACCCTCCCCATCGAGTGCAAAATTCCCATGTTACACAATGTCATCAAGATATTACCTGAAATTTCTCCAATGGAGAAACACTTGATGACCTTAGAGTCGATGGATGAAGATTGTCGATCTTCATTACAGAACAACGAGGCAGCTAAAAAATGGACCAAATCCACCTTTGACCACCATTTCAACCTTCGTTCATTTAAAAAAGGAGATCTTGTCCTAGCCTACGATATCTCCAATGATACTCTCGACCATGGGAAATTCAATTCATTATGGCATGGCCCTACATTTTCCAACACTGCCTCACTAAAGGTGCATACATCCTAACCTCTCCAGAAGGCTATCCTCTCAAAGAAACCATCAACAGGTTACACTAAAAGAAGTTTTACGCCTAAGCGTAGCCATTATACCTTAGGTTTTTTTCTAATTGTACACATTTGTAGAGTTTTTAGTATTCTTTTTTGCCACCACTCCTCATGTCTGATATACCATCTGTGTTATTAATATATGCATCCTCCATCAACCTACCACATCGGTTACGCTGACGGTGCTAGCCGTTGGACATAGAATCTTGCTTCGGTCGCTTGGGCCCTCTATACCCCCTCACATGAACTACTCCACTCCAACGACATATGTTTGGGATCAGCCACCAATAACCAAGTAGAATACACCGCTGTCATTGGTCTCCTCTCTAAGTCCATTCACCGCCACATTCTTCAACTTAGCATTTTATTAGATTCCCATCTTGTCATCCTGTAGCTCAACAATGTATATCGTGTCCGTGATCCTTACCTCTTTCGCAAATACCTGCAAGTTATACTCTTATCTCGCAACTTCGATTCAATCACATTTACACATATTCCAAGACAATTTAATCAAATAGAAGATGATATGGCTAACCTAGTATTATATTGGCATTTATCACATTAAAAAATCATCACATATACATAAGCATCATACATCGGTCACATCATATAGATTAGACATCATAAATCATCAAAAACATCAAACACATCAAGACATAAAAAGAGCCAATGATATGTTTCTATATATATATATGTATCCTACAAAATGTCATAAATGTTTACAAAATAAAATATACATCACCCATAGGCCAGTGAGTCCCCTCACCCCTATAGGTACAAAATGGGTATCAAATACCCTATAAAAAATGGGCTCGCAAGCCTATACAATACAAAAACTTGCACTCATGGTGCCCCCATAGCTCCCCCCCAGGTTGTTTGTCAGATGGAGGTGCCCCACCAATTGGGGGTCCTCCAGGTCGAGGGGGCAGCTGACCCATCATCAATGCCCCCACTATAGCTGAACGAAGGATTAAGGTATGCCACTCCACTGATACTCCCACACATTGCTCCAGGACCCTCTCATCTTAGATGTGAGCCCACATACCCTCTAGCACACCCTATAGAACCTCCTCAAACCATTGATGAAGGTCCTCCATCCCCCCTCTGGCCTCTCCCTGTGGCTCATGTGCTGGTCCAACACCAACATCATCTAATCTGTATCGCTGGCCTGCCCTCAGCTCATGTGTTGGTCCAACACCAACATCATATCAGTTGCACCTTTGTCCTACCCGCAGCTCTGCCCACGGTGGTCGCACTGGTCCTTGATGAGCCGAATCCCCAACCATCTCATCATCACAGCCTTGAGGCCCCACATTTACAAACACAAACACCAAAGGTAGAGTCAACAATCCATATATACATAATCATATGTTACGCTATCAAAATCACAAAACATAAATAATAAACATACCTCTCTGATCCCAAACCTCCCTAGGAGGAAGGATCATGTCAGGATCATGACGGTAGTCCATACAAATATATGGGTACCATAGTATCACCTGTGGCATATAATGCCACGCGTGTGCCACAACGGTTGTGAAGTAATGGACACCCTCTCCTCCCCCATGTCATGCCAACACATGGGCCCACTGCATCATACATGACTCACTCAACCCTGAAGGTGCCAACAAAATCCTCAGGCGCAAAAGGGGCATCCTCTCCAAAAACCAGGCCACCAGGATCGATCCAAATGAAAAGTCACTAGATTTAGTGGTCTGACACCAGTGAATCTTCCCCATCATTCTGGAGTGCAACATCATCCCCAGGAAAAATGGTCCCCATCCAGGTTCCTCTTCGCAATCCTCATCTGACCTCCTATGATCCGTTGAGTCACCAAGTATCTGTAGATCCTCACTACCATGGGAGTGATACACTGAGTCAAGATCTCATCAATTGCCTCGATAAGAATGACTGAACCTAACATCGGGTTTGGTCTCGAGAAGTAGCAATGTGACAAGTCCACCAATCTCTCATCCCCCGACAATTGGGGGTCAGCAGGGAAGGGCCATCCCCCAGAATGGGGTCCCCGTCAGAAAGTACACATATTCCACAGATGAGAGTGTCATGTGCTATCTCCTAACAATGAAAAACTGCAAATCAGTGATCCACATAGATATCAGATACTGTAGCAGGAACTCCTATGATCATATCAAGGGACAGTCTAAGAATTTGAGCAACCCGTAGGCTACCAAGTGTCTCTGAATTCTTGACTTCTCTCTCACTGCCTCTCGGAGACGCTCCTAGTATTTCTCTCTCCAACAAACTAGCAAAATTCTCTCCCGTCATAAGTTGATCATCTGCATCCACACAAAAAAACTTGGTCAACCCTCATCATCCATCAAAAACATAAAAAAAAAATAAATTTTAAACACCCTTATCCTTGCCTCTAGTGCACGGATTTCACCCACACAAGTGCGCACCTGTTCTTTGCACAACTGCGCACTAATGCACAACTTTCTGAGAAACAACTATGCATCAATGCGCAAGTGCCACCCTGACAGGTGCGCACACATGCACACTTGTCCTCTAGATATTTGCGCACTGATGTACAACTGTCTGATAAAAAACTGCACACATTGCACAACTGTCATCTTAACAGGCACGCATATCATGCATGCCTGTATTTCCCTCCCCTACGGCCCCATGCATGGCTGCATCAATCACAACCACACATTATGCATGGAATATGAAATTATACCTGCGCATTTGAGCACAGGGATTCTTCCTTCTATGATGCGCGGGTATTCTTCCTTCTCCCGTGCATTAGTCGGACAACCCCTACAACTACCCTTGTATGACCATCCATGCACTCCCTAACTCAAAACTATGAAATTCACACCATGCAGGAGGATGGGACCACTAACCTAACTCTCACAACTCCCAGATCGGTTGACTCGAGCTCCCGTAATATCCAAATCGCCTCCAAATTCTCTCGTCAAATCACTATAGAGACGGGTACAAATGAGGTGGCATTGTGGGCCCACCAACCATATATAGTCCCTTTTGCCAAACTTCCACACTCAGTTATAGGATTCCAGAGCCTCTATTTCCTGATTAGTTCTCAGCCACATGATCATGGTCGCACCATATACACAGTCACATTCCCCGGATCATCATTTGAACTTGGACCTGGGGGAGCATTTTTCTCACGTCACGTCTAGGTACGCATGCTTATGTTCAAAATTATCAGATAGTTGTTATATGTTCTTTATCATCATATGTTTTTCACGTCGGTATTTGATTTTTATGTGTGTAGGTACTTGGTCATCACAAACGACGCATCCCCTTTAGGTATATGTTCGACTAAAATGTAATTGTTCCCTCTGAAAATAAATTGCATCTCCCAGTCACACTCTCCGACGTTCACCTTTAGGATACTTACATATGGCTTTGTAATACCATCACCTCTGCTTCATTTTTGTACTATCACCTAGTAGCACTCTCCCCCACATGAGTTTTCCCATTCAGAGTTGCCCTAAGAAACTTGACACTCATGTAGATTTCACCCCCTAGGGATGGGAGTCTAGATAGTCTTATGAACTTCCGAGAATAAGACACATACTTCTTCTCATCATATTGTTATCTTTATTAATGGGCTCCTAGGTTATCTCATCTCATTTCTATTGATTGCACCTACGCAGTATCATTATCCCTCCATCTCATCCACCATCAATTTTCCCATCTACAGATTTCCCTCCATTCATTTACCTCATACAAAAAACCACCCATGGGGCCCCAACCCTCCACCAATTCTCTTCGCAAATTGTGCCCTCACAGGCCAAACCATATCGCACTGGGGCACCCGTTTCTATATCTGTACACTCATCCAAAATTATTCTTTATTTATTTGGTAATTGTAAAAAGACTTTGTTTTCAACATTTACTTATCTTTTTGTCATCACCCTTGATGACCTTATTTTGTCGGAAACGCAACCCATGTCGTTCTTGGTTTGGGCATCCACTCTCTTTTTTCTTTCTGACATCGCTCATGAACCCCGAGTATCCCAAAATCCATGTACCCCTTATCTCTGAGTTTGTCCACTTTGTCAATCCTCTGGCACAATTTAACCCATATCTATTCATCCCCATGACACTAGATACAATTTTATGGTTTCTTCGAATCATCCTTCAACATACCCCAACCAAGGGTAGTCTTGAGTCTCACCACATCTTGACTTCATTGATGTTCCCTATAAGTACCTGATCTCATCTCAGTGGATTTCAAAAATCCCTTTGCTTCTTGGAGTCGTGTCTCCCTTTCTATCGACATCAACACAGTTTTCAGAAGGGAGACAATATCTTGACTCTCATTACCTTTACAATGAGGAGTCACAGACGACAAAGAGAGAATCATCATTACTCTTTGATTCCATTGACCCCCATAACATTCTACTTCAACAAAATCTCATGTTACGGTGGGTCTTACTATGCGACTATTGCATTTGTTTTATACCAGTCGAAGACCTTTGAATTTGTTAGGCCATCAATGCCTACGAGTCATCGACACTTCTTACAGGCATCCTTTCCTCACTTCAGAGTATGTTCACCATTCAAACTTGTCATCTTCCATTATCAACCACCCTAGAGGGTGTTGCAGTTATCTACACCATCGTACATCTTCAATTATCGTCTTACATTTTGGTTACATGACACAAGCATTGGGCATGCCCACCTCTTTTGTATACAAATTTTATTTTTTCTCCCTAGAGAAAGGTTTGGGTCCCACAGTTTCCCCTCTCCCTCTGACGGATCGCTCTTTCATTTCCTCTCAACACTCTTCATTACAATGGCAATATTAGTAGAAGAAACATTGATGTATTTCAGTTATATGTATGTTCTTAACCTCACACATCAGGGGGCATTTGTTATCATTGAAATTTTGTCTGCAACATTGCACACAAATGGTTATAGAAATACAACAATGCCAACAACAATCAGTTCACCTGCAACACTAAAATGCATTTCAAAAGGCAAAAACTATACAATTGGGAAAAAATTGACATGCACAAACTCACTAAAGGAAGTGCGCGCACAGTGCACAATCCAACAAATCCCTCATAGTGCCCAATGTACCAAATGCACAACTGTATATGAGAAAATCCATGCACTCCTGTGAACGACGCATTTATGGTTCTTGTCGCCTGCCCAACCACTTATGGACCAACTCACAACTTCATTTGACCTACATATCTGTTGAGTAAGGTTGGTTGTCATTGATGTCAACCCTTGAAGAAAGCCCCGTAGTGCAAAGGATTGGGTAATGGACCCAATATTGTTTGATGTAAATATGACTCATTATTGTTTTGTCATGGTTGATAAGAAGTAAATATGGATGAACTCCAAAGTGGTCCCCTTATGGTG
>JZKD02S1653052.1:55910-79778 GCA_000966675.3 Picea glauca
GTGGGCCAAGTGACCTAGAAGATGTTTTTAAGGAAGCTACTTGGAGAGTATAAATAAGAGGCAAGGATCTCTCATTTGAATCACACTTGAGAATATTGAATATATATATATGTTTCTAAGGTAACCAAGGATATCTAAACCAGAATTCAGAGTGAAGGTGAAGAAAACAAGGCCGAAATGCAAGGAAGGATAAATTATTTTGATGGTGCTTTCTAAGGTATGTTATTTATAGGTCATCTCACCATTTTCTCTATAAATTTTTTTCTATAATGATTCAGACCATGAAATTGTTATGACAGTGATAAAAACTATCCAAGTATTTGTGGTAAAAAGTTTAACTTGTGGGACATTTTATTTTGGCATTTACACTCCGTGGAAAATAGGGTTTGTGACCAGTCCTGAAACAAGTAAAAATCAAGTGTTTCGGGTAAAAACATCAGAACTTCTTAATAATAGATTCAAATTTAGTGAGACCAAATGTTTTGATTAGGGTACAATATGTAGTATTTTGTGTAATATTTTTAGATTATTTCGTCAAATATTTTGTGCGGGGCACGCTCTATAAGGTTGCTCTCTAGAATAAGCCAGAATTCAACAAGGTATGCCTTTTTTGCTATAACTCCTTTTTTGAGAGGTTCAAAGTAGTGAAACTTGGAGGAATTGCATAAAAAACACTAAAGAATATTGTGTATCAGTTTTAGATATTTATACATTACAAGTTCAAAGTTATGATTACTTCAAGTTAGGGTTGTTGACTAATCCAAAACTAGGCATGTGAGACTAAAGAAACGTTTGATGAAAATGCTAGTCTCTTGTTTTTAAAGTTAAGGAAGGTTTGCAGGAATGTGATCATATACACCATGTTATAGATCTACAAATCATATTTGGATGATGAAATTGATGAGGTCTTTTGGTTGTGGTACATGTTGAGTACATGGTTGAGACAAGTAGTTGATGAGTTGGAACACATACATGAGGTGTATAGTTGATGATGTTGGTACATATTGATGATGAGTAGTTGACACATGATTGGTACATACTTGGTACATGGTTGGATGCACTTGTTTATGGTACAGGTTGATTACAGGTTGGTGCATGGTTGAAGCACTTGTTTATGGTACAGGTTGATTATAGGTTGAGGTACAGGTTGATGCATGGTTCATATTTATTGGTATAGGTTTACAGTGGTATATCTCACAGTGATAGTGTGATAGTGGTTCCATCATTCTACTTCTACTTTAGGGTGGTAGGATGGGGCAAGGACAGGTGGTTGTTTCCACCTTCTGGTTGTAGCCGGAGAACATTGGGGGTTGTAACCAGAGAATTGGGGAGTTGGACATTCCCTCAGGTTGTAGCCTAATAAACTAGGGGGTTGGAGCCTCCTTCTAGTTGCAGATGTAAAACAAAGGAAGTTGGTGCTTCCAATGAATGTAACTCTTCAAGACATATAAGAAAAAGCATTCTGTGGTTTTCTCCCGATTTGGGTTTCCACGTAAAACACTGGTGTACTGTGTATGTGTGTGACTGTTTATTTTTTATTGCTCATTATTGGATAATAATTCTACATTGATATAACATTTGAAGAAAAAGGATTATAATTACGTTATTACTGATTCACCCCCCTCTCAGTAATCCAACAATAAGAAAAATCCAAATGGGGGGCTGGTCAAGGACCAAATTGTGCCCTAAAAGACCCCTTGTTCACACCAAGCACCAATTGTATTTTTCCTTGAAGAAATGCTATAAATGGAAGCCATGGGTGCACTAAGAAACCAAGATATTCATAGTATTTTTATGTTTCCTCAATTCTCCCTTGAGAATCCTCTTTCTCCTTGGGGTATTCAAGCATCATTGCAATAGGCCTTTCCACTCACCTCTTGAGGGAATAGACATTGATTTTCTTCATCATTTTCCATTTTTCTTCCATTGTAAGAAGAGCTCTTCATTAGGGAACTCAAGATACTTCCCAAGGAGGAAGAGGGGACCCATAAGTCCTCATTTTCTCTACGGTGTTTTGCCAACTAATATAGTTATCAATTTTTGGCATTATCTTGGTCATTGGTTGATTGTTTATGATTCTAAGTTTCTTATGCATTCTAGTTTTTGTTTTCTTAGTTGTTTTAGTTTGTTTTATTTGTTTATTACATGTGTTTGGCTTGTTTAACCCACTCACAAACTTCTGTCTTGTCTAGCAGGCCCAACTAGGCATGAAAATGCCATTGTTTTTCTCACCCAAGTGATGAAACGGGAACAACAATCATGTTTGTCCTCTTCTACCATTTTCTTCCTTTTGGATGCATGACCAACTTCAAGATTGAAAGTATTAAGAGTTCCTTCACCCTGATTATGCTTGGCCCTAGTAAGAATTCACACTCAACAATTCAAGTCAAAGATGACTTCTTTGATACCAACATGATCTAGGATCTTCTCATCGTGACTTATAAATAATTGCATTAAATGAGCATAAATTAAAGGGCGCCATTAGAGAAGGGAAAACATAAAAATGAAGAGACAAAAGCATCATATCTGAACACAAAAACTTGGTAATAGAGTTTGTCCCTAGTGGACTACGTCTCTGGGTCCTTCTCTGAAATGGGTAGGTTGTTTCATTAACTCAACAAAATAATTTGGAAAATTACATAACTGTACCTCATTATGAAATCAAGCTGCAGAAATAATGCTCAAATCAGAAAACAGACAACACCATTGAATTCGTGGTGGCGAATTATCCAAAAATGACTGTCTCCACGGCTTGATCCGACTCTGGAATTCCCATGCCTAAGAAGAATTTTGTCTCAGTTTTTGTGCACTCTACAACATGAAATAATGACTATCCTCCCCTCGAAAATTGTGATTGATAGGTCGTATGGTCCACGCCTCTTCCGTGCATTGGAGGAACCCAGTTTAAATACAATTTCGGTGGACAGATTTCCCAACAAGACCGTTGGTCGAGTTGGTTGTCAGCGTTAGTGTTAAGGCATTACATGTGGGGGGAGGTCCCGTGGTCAAACCCGTGGGCCTCCCCTTTTTGGGTCTTGGTTACATCCTTCACTAAAATTGGAGGCTAAATTCTAAACTTGGCGGATGTGCTAGATATGGTGGGACCTCCGCCTGATTTGGGGGGGACCTGTTATATATATATATATATATATATATATATATATATTTATTTATTTATTTTTGGTCAAGGGCCCTCGTTGGGCATTTTGGGGGTTCCATGTGGCTCCCTCTAATTGGGCCACGTGGCATCCTTGGATTGGCCCACCTGGCTACCCATCCATGCTAATGTCACCTTCACGTCAGTTCTATATAGGAAATGTGGTGCCTCCCGGTAAGGCCACATGTCGTTTCCTAGTTGGGCCATGTGGTGACCCCTAGGTGGTGCCATGTGGCATCACCTGGGGGTGCCATGTGGCATGTTTCTACTGGTCCAAATGGTGCCCCAAAAATCCTATTGGTGGGTGATATGTGGAAACCTCTAGTGCTACCACATGGCATGATGACTTCATTCTACCATGTCAGTTGCTGACATCATGCTGACGTCAGTAGTATGGATGATGATGTGGCCCCTGTTGACTTGCCCTGTTTGACCACAACTTTGACTGTGAATATCTTTCAACCCATAACTCCATTTGATGAGATTTTTGCGTCATTATAAATCTTATGACGTGCTCTTCATGATCATGTCATTTTCACCGAGTTTTGGGAACTTTGAATTTTTTTCCCTTTCTCTGTCTGTTGAGGCCATTCTGAGCATCCTAAGCTGTCTCTGCTAGTTCTGAGTTGTTCTTAGCCTTTTCTGGATCCTTTTTGGATCATTTTTGGATCTCTCTCTTTGATTTCTTTTCTTCCCTTGAATTTTCTGTAAGATGTAGATCAATGTAGGGCTACCTGTATATGTTTCCTTTCCTCTCTTCCAGTGTTGTTTATTGTCCATTGGTGCTTCCTCTTGAATTTCACTAACATATATAAAAAAAAATCAAAATTTGATTTCTTCATTTATTTTTCATGTTCACTTGACCATACTATTCAACAATGTCCTTATGATGATATAACTTCTACTGTCGGTTTCTCTTTCCATGTTCTGATAATAAATGATATGGCTTTCACTGGTTTTCCTTTTTGTGACTAACTGGTTCCACTTATTCCAATTGTAGATATGTTTTTCTACATCTAACATGTGTTCCCTATACCTGTTAAGCATATCACGAATCCATGTCTGTCCATATGTCACAAACTGTTCATAACCCTACTACTTAGTTGTCCACAATGTTAACCCATATGTCATTGTACCATTATGAAGACTTCTCTTGAATATACTATAATTGATCATCACATGTTCTTGTTTATCAGAATGAATCAAAATATGTCCATTGATCTAATCTATATTCTCATCAAACTTTTCATGTATGGAAGAACCCGTACTGAAGATATCTATGTCAGCCTGTGTAACTGCCAACTAACACATGTGTGGGAACACTACTTCTCAACCAATGTTACTCTGTACTTATGCTATCTGACTTCTCTGAATCGGTCTCTATAATCACTTGTTATGGCTCGAAAGATGGTTCTATGATATATAGTGGCTACTGCACTGACTTCCCATGTTCAATACTCATATTTATTGGGAGTCTCCAAACTAGATGGCTCATAAAATTACCCTCTTTTATGCAGAGTAATATTCCTCTTCATCTATAGACTCATCATCTCTATAAACTTTGACTTCTTCCTTTCTTCTTTTGGATTGATCTCACACTACAATTCATAAAAGTAAAATTTCTTGAACCTGTTCTTTATTCACCTGCTCTTGTTTTCTTTCTTGTACTACTGCAATTTCTGTGATCTCTGGGACTTGGTCTTTATTCACCTATTCTTCTTGTTTTTCATTTATTCTCCAAACCTTCCTATATATGATATATTTATTTTTCCCTGTAGATTTGTATTCATCTCATACTATTTCCAATCCTGAGAGTATGACTTTTGGGTGTTCTTCATTCATTTGATCTTCCTTTTCCTGTTCTTGATTTCTTTTCCAAACCTTCTTGTATTTGATATCAATGTTATTTCTTAAATAATTATCCATCATGCTTCTACAATCATGAGATATGTGTCCATAGTTATGGAACATGTAACATTCAATGTCATATGGGGACATATAAGATTTTCTTGTTTGAACATTCCTTTCATAAGCCCTGTAATCTGCAACCTTATGTGCAAAGTTAGTACAATAAAAACAATGACCATGAAATAAATTTACATACCTGGGAGTGAATGATCTTCTTTGTGGTGTATTCCTTACGATTTTTTTCCTTGGATGATCATGATCTTCCCTTATGTGGATCCCTTCATTATGGTTGAAGCTTCTTTGTTGCCTGAGTGTGGTAGGTCTTGTTGGAGATGTATATATATAATACTCATTCTTATTTGATTCTTGCTGACCACGATTCCTTCCTTTGAGTACTTCTGCATAACTCTTAATTTTTTCTTAATTATTCTTTTATCGTAACCTGGAAAGCCTCTCTTCAACATTCTCTATTGTTGGCCCTTGGCCAAGTTTTGGGATATCCTTGGTCAAGTTTGACCTATTTTGGGACTTCGAAAGCCTATCGAAGGTGGAGCGCAAGACAAAGCAAAGATCGCAGGATATCGACCCCTTTTTGGGTCCTTTCTAGGATTTGGGATTATGTAACGGGTATGGGATGTCGGCCCATGCATTTACCCATGTTTAGGCCTATTTTGTAAAGTATATATAGAATACTAGGTGATGTAATGAGAGAGGTCATATGAATAGCTAAGTGCTAAAGTTGGATCTGTGTGATCAAGATTGTAAGTGCTATGTGCATATTGTGTGAGACTTGTAGAGATAAGTGCAAGTCATTGTAAGAGGTTGTGGAAGGTTGTGTGCTTAGATATACTCAGGGAAGGAGGATCTAGCAAGTTACGCAGATCTCCTGTCCTATGCGGAATAAGGTTTTGAGGCTCTGTGCATGTAACCTATTGAAGAAGATAATAAAGAAGAAGAGTTGGTAGATGTAGCCCCAGGGTGGGGTTGAACCACGTATATGTTGTGTTTCTATGCTCTGTGTGATGTCTTGATGTGTTTATTTATTTATTTTCTAAGTGCTTTGATATAGATAGATAGATATGTTTATTCTTTGTGCTAATGATGTATATGGATGTTATATCTGAATTATATGAATGTGCTTAGTGCCTAAATTGTTGGTTCTAATATACTTCTCTACGATAAGTGCTTAGATACATCAGATCCGACTGAATGATGTGATTCTCTATTTTATCTGTGAAGTGGATAGTGGTTAAATATTGATGAACTGTCAATGCTAAGTGCTATGTTAAGTATTACAATCAGATATCTGTGTCCCAGCTAAGGTTGTAGACACCTGAGTCCTGCAACCACCCCTTCCTCTACCTTGGGTGAGACTTCATCTTCTTTGCAGGTGTTACCGAAAGGGCCGGTAGTTAGGGTTTTGTTTGTGCATTTTTGTAGTGTTGAACCCTGGGTCTTCCCTTATGCCAACAAATGGTTCCATTGCCGGGACCTGAAACTGTGATTGCTGGGAACTAAGGAAGAAGAAGCCTTGTGCAAAGATCTCCTTATGTAGATCTATTTCCCTAGTGTGCAACACTCTACTTGACCTGTGAAGCTCTATGCCAAGAAAAGAGGTAAGATATGAAGAAAAGAGGTAAGATCTGAAAGCTTTGTGCTCTGAGAAAGGTAAAAGTGAGATTTTTTTATTAAAAGAGGTAATATATGTAAGCTTTGTGCTCTGATAAAGGTAAGAATAGTGAAAAGTTCTAGATCTGAAAGCTTTGTGCTCTGTAGAAGTAAGATAAAAGGAAATGTTTGTTTCTAAAGTATGGATCTAGGTATGTTTGATAGATTCTATCCTAGCTTGAAAACTAGGGCACTAATAAATGAAAGAATGTTTGATATGCGTAGATATGATAAGAATAGTGAAAGATATATTATACCTATTCATAGAAAGAATGTTTGGACTAACAGGTGGATGCAAGATCCTAGAAATAAATGTTTGCATGTTAGCTACTATGACCTTAGCATGCAGAATAAAAAGAGTTGGGAATCATTTAAAAGAAAGAGAGGATTAACCCTCTGTTATAGTTGCAGAAAACTAGGACACATTCTAAGGAATGCTCTAAGAGAAGACCTAGTTGTCTTTGTTGCAAATCTATGGACCATGAAGTATTGGATTTCCCTAGAATGATTGCTAATATTGAAGGAATGAACATGATACAATAAAACCCTAAGGGAGATCCATAAATCGTAGAACCCTAGAAATAATCAAAGAAATTATTTCTACAGATAAAAGAAACCCTGAATGACCATAGACATGTCAATTTATTAGAGATATTCAAATAAAAATAATGCCTTCAAGAAAGAATAGGAGACTTCGACATTAACTGTGTTCTGGATGATGGAACACAGGGGAATGTCACGATAGAAATAACTTGGGAACTTTTAGAGAAGCTTGCTATGACTCCTTCATTGGGAGGATTAGATCTATTTAGAGGAAAGCTGATAAACCTATGTGGAAAGCTCCCCTAAATATCTATGAATGCCAATGGAACTTTGATAGAGGAAGATTTTGAGATTATTAAATTTATTGAGAACAACACCCCATTTACCATGCTACTAGGAAAACCTTGGATTGAAAGAAATTAGGCCAGAAGGCAAGAAGAAAAAGAAGTTTTAGCGCAAAAGAAGAAAGAGTTAAAAGATTTAATGACTACAAGGATCACACACTTAATTGAAGACAAAAAGAAGAGATTGAAGCTATTTAACAATAGAGACCTGGATTTCAAAGTTTCAAGAACACTAGAAGATCCAGAGAAGATTGAAGTACCTATTCCATATAAAGAAAAAGTATCACCCTAGACTCTTAGGAAAAACTCAACAGCGTGGAGTAACTCTGCCAAAAGAAGATAAGAATCGGAATGGAAAAAGGCATACTGAGACAAATATCATCGGAAAGAAATCTAGAAAAATAAGTAATAAGAAAGCTAAGATCGAAAAGTTACAGAAGGTTCTAGAGGGAACTTCGCAGAAGGAAAATCTACAAAATTGGAGCTTCGTCGGGATAACAAAGCAACGTCACATGGAACTTCGCCATGGTGAAGCAATATATCCATTGGGACCAATATAACCATTTGACCGACCCCTCAAATGGGTAGAAATACATTTATGGTTCACCACCAGACCATTGGACCACACCATAATAGAAAGAACAGAGTTAATGAAGGCTTCTCGATCATTGCAAGAAATCTGTTGCCAAGTTATCTATTTATCCCATCGTGCCATGCACCGAGAACACTTTTTCTAATCATGAATTTGAGCCCACAGACTTGTTGATTTTATACAGTGATCATTGTGCTATTGTCTTCTATCCTATTGAAATGTCTAAGTTACTACTCGAACCTGAAGATTTCCAACCTCGAGCATGTATGTCGAATGAGTTCAACGCAGCAGAGAGA
Organism: Picea glauca; assembly: GCA_000966675.3. Classification (NCBI taxonomy): domain Eukaryota; kingdom Viridiplantae; phylum Streptophyta; class Pinopsida; order Pinales; family Pinaceae; genus Picea; species Picea glauca. The sequence continues at coordinate 64,419 of JZKD02S1653052.1, forward strand.
GTTTTCGAAGAAGTTCTGATCGGCCTCATGACTAAACGAGTCATGTCGATGTCTATAGGTGTACAAGCATCATCGACGAGAGGATTGCAAGCCTCTCCGTCGACTGCTCACGGATCAGGGCCATCCCGACCATCAGTAGAGAATAGAACCAAGCATAAATATGACCTATCAAACATGCAGTTGATTCCATCCATATTTACCGATTACATCCCGCCTCTGGTTGGCGCGGTGAATCGTGATAGTGTGACAAGAGACTTTGAGTACACCATGGTCACTGCATACCTCCCAAAGGGGACACACATAGTTCAAACAGAGCAGGACAAGATCATAGTGTTGAAGTTCAACGAATTCAACCTCGGAGATCAAAAGATCTATGGTATGCTCACCCCATAAAAATGTCTAACCAGAACTAAAGGGAAGAACTCGAAGATCATCCCTTAGTCATGGATGATGAACCTCATGCAGTCCACTCTACTAAATGTCATGAAGATCCCACACTTCATAAGACACCAGGAAGTCAATGCATGTGTCAAGCTTCTACTATCGTGTTACCATGGCGGCTAATTATGGATAGAACATCTCATTACAGTTGATCCAACGTTGATCCACAGGATAACAAGACTAAGTATGCAAAGACATGACCATAAAGAATTTTATCTGGGAAAATCCATAGATCGCACACTTGCATAGAAGATCAAGGATACATATGGAAATGTTGAGAAGGTTACAAGAGGCTACAAGGCATCTTCCATATAGAGTTGCGCAGTGCACCTCACATGTCAACTGATAGCTATAAAATTAGTAAGGAAGAACCAACCTACGCAGGTCACCGAATTTGTTTTTGGCCTCGCAGGGAAGTGCATGGAAGGCCTACAGATGAACTGGGTGAAGTGTTGATTAAGGTTGGTTGTCATTGATGGAAACACTTTTATGCAATACCGAAATCATATCACTCATGATACCCCTATAACCATGCCCCTGTCCTCTTCATCTGATAAATTTGCTCCCCCTGGAACCATGCCTCTATCCTCTACATATGATAAATCTCTCCCCCTTTGTCATCAATGGAAAAGATATCTTTCCATCCAGGGCTTCTAAGTTCTCCCCCTGACTGAACTTTCCTCTTATTGTTCTCCTCATGTACATCTAAGACATATAATATAAGCATTCAAAAAGAATTCAAAAAACATTCATTTTGGAGTAGAAATAACCCTAAGTCTTTGGAGAAGATATTCAAAGGCTTCACATGGAAGTGGTTTTGTAAATATGTATGCCATTTGTTCTTTTGTTTGCACATACTCAACTCTAATGTTCTTTTCTACAAATTGTTCCCATAGAAAGGGATACTTGATTGAAATGTGCTTCGTCTTGGAGTGCATCACCGAGTTTTTTGAGATACTGATGGCACTTGTATTATCACAATATATTGGAATGGGCTCATCATACTCAACCTGTATATTTATCAAAGTTTGTTTCATCCAAAGAAGGTGTGTACAACATGTTGTTTCTGCAATATACTCTGCCTCGTCTGTAGATAGAGATATTGATGATTGTTTCTTGCTTATCCATGATACCAAACACTCACCTAAGTAGAACGTTGCTCCACTGGTGCTTCATCGGTCATCAATACAACCTACCCCATATGCATCTGTGTAGGCAATAAGTTATAGATATTTTCCTTTTGGATACCATAATCCAAACTCTTCTATTCCTTTGAGATATTTGAAGATCCTCTTTACTACTAATACATGTGATTCCTTTGGTGCTACTTGAAATCGTGCCACCTATCCAACTGCCTGCATTACATCTGGTCTAGATGTTTTAACATATAGTAGGCTGCCAATCATTGACATGTATTTCCTCTGGTCTGTAGACTTTGAATCATCATCTTTGCTCAACTTACAGCTGGTTTGCATGGGAGTGATAACTAGTTTGCAATCTTCCATTCCGAACCTCTTTAGAATTTCTATGATATACTTGGTTTGAGAAATAAAAATTCCTTGGTTTCTTTGACGTATATGAAGTCCTAGAAAGAAGGATAGTTCTCCAAGTAACGACATTTCAAATTCATTATGCATGTCTTTTGCAAATTTCTGGCTTAACCTGTCATGATCACTACCAAAAATAATATCATCAACATAAACTTCAATTAATAAAATATTACCTTGACTTTCCTTGATGTAGATGTTGTTGTCTGCACTTCCTTTTCTGAACCCTACCTACTGCAGATACTTATCCAATCTAGAGTACCATGCTCTAGGAGCCCGTTTTAGACCATACAAGGCCTTCTTTAATTTACACACATACTCCTGCAACTTTGTTTCCAATAATCTGATCTGAAGGATGATTCTTCTGTACTCATTTGCTAGGTGTCTTTGGAGATACTTTCTGAAATTTCTCTTCTTATTCTGTCGGATTCTCTTCATCTTCATCTTCCTCTTCTACTTCTTTTTCATTTTCTTCTTCGAAAAGTTGTTCCATTGATTTGTTTTCTTCTTCCTTTGATTCTGGTCTGCCTGTTTCATCAATTGTTACATTGATGCTTTCCACAACTTTGTTTAATATTAGATTGTAACACTTGTATGCTTTCCTTGTACTTGAGTAACCAACAAGTATTCCTTTGTCCACATGAGAGTCAAACTTTACCATTCTTCCATCGTCTCTTTTGATGTAGGATTTGCTTCCAAAAACTCTGAAGTGCTTCACATTTGTTGGTCTTCCTTTCCATAGCTCTGTTATTGGACTAATCGGTAGATGCAGACACTAACAGATCTCCCTAGATCAACCTGGATCTAGAACAAAACAGAACAGGACACGACTCTTTCCCTAAGTTGTAATCATTGAATCTGTTAATAGGAAGGAATAAGTGACATACCTTTATATCTCTTCCTTAGGTCTCAGTTGCTCCCACTTCGCTCCAGTGCTCTCATGAAGTCAAGTCTGAGACAACAAAAACCAACCAAAGTGAAGATAGCAAAGTATGTTCAATGTCAACTTATGCATATGATCAAGGAATTACACAATAAAGTAAGAGTGACTTTATGGGAAAGGGACATGCCACTATATCATATTAATTGAAAGTTGAAGATACAACCTGATTGCCTTGATGTTGCAAGCTTATTTTCAGTGACCCTTGGTTCCAACACACACACTTTCTCTATACTTGCATGAAGAAGATAAAATTCCTCTTGATAGACCAAATAGAGCCTTCAAGCTTCTGTCAAAGTAGGGTTCTTCACACAATTCTTTCACCAATTCTTCATTCAATCTTGCTTAACCTTTTCCATGAATAACCTTTCAATATATAGGAGAAGGAGAGATGGTTACGTGAATGAGGATGATCCCATCAAATCTGAGAAGTCAGTAGAATGACAACCATGTGAATGCCAACTCATTTTCTAGAATATCCCCTTCTAGAACCCTCGAGACCTCTTCTCCTTTCTAAGATTAAAAACAGGTTCACACCCTGTGCATAGAGAATAATGTGAGAATTTCACACCCTAATTATGGGTGGCCTATGAGAATGAGGGGTTCTTGCACCCTAGGCCATAGGCAGCCTGTGAACTCACCTTAAAAATATGTTTTTGGAAGAAGACAACAATCATTTTTCTCAAGAAAAAAGTCCTTGTTGGGAGCCTGAATACAACATTGTTGGAACATCACCAAAGTGACCAAAATCATGTGTAACAGAATGCCCCCCAAAGTATGAGGCTGGAATCTATGATAGCCAAAATACTTTGTAAAATGCGTGTGTGTGTCAAAAACCAGGAGTGCACCTAATTAGAAACCTGGAAACAACCAAGCATCTGCAAAATATAATACTAGTTCTGAGGTAGGCATTCCCATACTCAGATCACAGACGGATGACATCATGAACTTAGTTCATGGCCACGAATCATACACCGTGGATCCATGCCATCAAAATACTGTATAGCCACCAGGAATACACTGTGGATCTATGCGAGAAGACTCAAATTAAGATGACATAGCCACATGACATACAAAGTGGATCTATGTGTCTGCAAATCATACATACTCCATCGCAACCTAGACCAAAAAGACGGGACCTAGGGTCTTCAATCCCATCACCCAAAAGTATGAATCTACCCATGTGATTACATGTGCTGAAGTCGAACATGGTAGAAACCACTTGATTACCGATCATTGATGAAACCGTTAACAAGTGCGAAGGAAATCACCGTTAATGTCAATGAATCCCAAGATACACTAGTATAATTCAACGAATGTGAATAAATGAGTTGAGGTCAAACATTCGATGGAACCTCCCAATCAGGGGTCAATAATGAAAACCCACTGTCGAAAGAGAGGAAACTTGCCATTGAGGCATGCAAGTTCCAAGGTACCAAATAATTTCTAAGTCTTGTTTCTGGATAATGAGTTGTAGTCGATGGAACAAGACTCATCACAGGAGGGCCTTGATGTATCCCCCATCAATGACACGAAATAAGTAACAGATTTTGAAGGTGAAACAAAGTATGCTTATAGGTCGAAATGGACATAGGGAAGGTCGACACGGTAAGAATGGACAACTGCAGATGGCTAACTCAATAGAGGGTTTGAATGAACTTCTCTTGAACATATGAATGACATGACCAAGAACTTGGCAGCACTGACTCAGAGACAACCTAGGATATGACCTTGTAGCAAGTCGAATGAGAGACAAATGGATTTCCCAAACCAGCTTCAAATAATGAATAGGGGGTGTCATGTTCAAGAGAGACACTTTCTACCATTAATATGAATACAAAAACATATCCCTTTCCCAAAATTTCCCCCACCATTTCTGGCAAGTACCTCTTTATTTTTACGCAAGCTTGAGGAGGATAACATATGATTGTTGATGTAAGCTCATCCTTCGGACGAGTCCCTCAGAGTATGTTTAACAAACCCTAGGAAGGATTGGTTCGGTCCCATTATGGGTATTTCGATGTTTATTTAACGAGTCCAAAGATAGAAAACTCGGGGGTTTTTCATGTTTTTAGAGTCTGAAAAACACTTAAAGAGAAATCTCTCAGTTCCTTTTTCGTAAAATAGTTCGACAGGACTGAAAAAGTGATAAACTATCGCCCATCGAACGTTTTTTTTCAGACACTTTTACGAGCATGAACAGAACAAGGTTGGTCGACGATCTTTTCGTTTTTATGGAGTTTGAAAAGAGATTAAAGGATACTCCTTTGCATTCATCGTTTTCGTGTTACCATGACGAGTACGAAAAGATGAGAAAAGTATACTCGGTTACGTTCTCATGTATTTTCGAGCATGAGAACGAATGAAGACTGAGCTCGATGTTTTTCTAAAAACCATAAAAAACAGTCGTACATGCAACAAAAAGGGAAAAACATCCATACTCCTTCTTGTGGACTTCAAAGTCGCTATATTTGCAAAAAGTCACACTCATAGGACTATTAGGCATTAGGTTTGATGGGCAAAAACAATATAAAAAATCAACAAAAATGGTAAAAAGTGAATAAATATGGGTAACGAGGGCTTTTACCATTTTCATTGTGACTTTTCCAAGAACATTGCCCCAAACACCTCTTTCTTCCCCCAAATTTAGTTGCTCGATTGCAGGAGGCACAAGCAACCATTTGGTGAATCATCTCTGTCAACGAGGTAAGCTTCTGATCTTCTGCCTTTTCTATGGTTTAGTTTTAGTTTTTATTGGGAATTTTCAAGGTTTTGGGTTCGTTTTAGGGAAAAAAATTGCACCCGAACATTCTTGCAGGCTAGCCATACGGGGCCTGCAAGAATCCAGGATTCTCGCATGTGGCCTTAAGGGCACCTATGAGAATCTCACATTGTGCTAAAGGGGCACTTGCAAGGGCCGAAAAATGAAAATTCAACTTGATTTTTGCTCAATAAAAAATATGCCAAGGTTTGAAATGAGTTGTTGACCCTTCTCTTATGGTTCTTATGCAGAAATTTGACCATCACGATGTTGGAGTGGAAAGAAAGAGAACATGAGGAGGAGGATGATATTGACAGGAATGACCTGGGTACCATTGCTTCCCTCCGAGACTGTGGACTCTTGAAATTCTTTCGGATTCCGAACATGAGGGCCCAAATCAGGTTGTTGGAGTACCTGGTTCATATGTGGGATGTGGACCAACAGTTGTTTCATGTGGGATTCCACACCTTGACTCTACATATCGAGGATATCTACTTTCTAATAGGGTTATCACGGCGTGGGTACCATGCCATCTTGACCGGTAGCCAAGGTGGCAGACTCCCTATGAGTGAGTATTGTCACCAGTACTGCGTTCCAGAGGGAGAAAGAAGCAAGGGAAAGATTTCTATTTGGAGGGTCCAATATTTGACCTTACGAACCATTTTGTTCACTATAGCATGCATGGCCGGGAGCACAACTCCAGACATGGCTCTCCAGAGCTACTTCCAGTACGCCATAGAGTGCACAGAGCCACAAGTCTTCAACTGGTCAGATGCAGTTCTCCACAATATGAAGAGGAAATTGATGAAATGTAGGAAGGGTGACTTTAAGCAGTTTGGGTATGGGTCAATTTTGGTGTCCTTCTTTCTCGAGAGGGTCCCATTGCTGAGATTACAGGTTGAGTTGGGTTTACAGGTCCCATGGGATCCGAGGATGCTGAGGTGGTGCAACCTCATGGCCCGACACGTAGCTGGGCCCATCATGAAATACAATGATTCATTCTTTGACTAGTTGCGGCCACAGATGTTGATGGTTGATGACTACGCATATGTCGGTTTGGAATTTTGAGGGGATCCAGATTTATCTCTACCTAAGGATGCTCAGTGGGGTGACCTAGGTAAGAAGTACACATTTTGTTCTTTTAAATGTTTTTGTAATTTTTATGATATAAAATGTTTTTTATGTTTTTCTAAGAACTAATCCAAAAAATCTCCTTTTGATGACACAGATGTGGGACCATATTGGCCTCCAGGCATGTCTCCTACTCAACGGCAAGGAGAGGCAGCTCCAGTGGAACGATGGGATGCGGAAGACTATGAGGCAATGGAGAAAAATTTGGAGGGGTTGACTGCTGACATTCTAGATATGGCTATTGGGGAGATCCCTAGGCATTATCAGTGACACACTATGGGTGTGTCAGAGTCTATTAGCTGACTGCTTCATAGGGTGGCCTGGACAGTTGTGTGTTATCATGAGCGTCACCCATGACACTACTTTGTAGAAGCTATGAGCTTCAGATTTTGAGATTTTGGTCCTTGGACATAAACTTTTTGTAAAAACTTTTGATCATTATATACATATATACAGCTTCTACTTGCTTATCTTGTGTTGTGTGATACATGTGATGTGATTGGTTTATAAATGACCCAAATGTTTGTCTAATAAATAGTTAGCTAATGCATCAGTTAATGTATTTAGACATCTAGGAATGTGTTGATACTCAATATAATCAAAATAACATTCCAAGAGGCGAATTCGTAAATATACTCATAATAAAATAGGACTTTGAATAGCATAGACATTACTTAACTGTAGTACTACTAGCTGCAAATCGAGTCGTACAACCAAGTGACGAATACTGAGAAAAATAGCATCAATCAACAATTCGATAACAGTGCTATACTCTGCAATATTGTTGGTTGCATGACCAAGACACACACCTCGTAGAGTGATAAGTTCGTTTGTAGGGGCGTAAATTTCCCAAGCAACAAAAGAAAGGTTCTGAGTACTACGGCTAGCGCCATCAGCGAAGCCAATGTGGGGTACAAAAGACTCAGACATCTGGAAATCAAACACAATGTAACATAAGGGAAGAGACCAAATAACGAAAAATCATACTACAGTAACACATAAGAAGAATGATACAATAAAATACATGTACTCATGCACAGGTGATTTTAGGCATAGTACTTCTTTAAGTACAACCCATTTCTAGGTTTACTCAAAGGGATACCATCGTAGTCCACTAACTCGTAAGCTCCTTTCTCCAAAACTCATCTAACAATATAAGGATCTCACCACATAGCTTTGAATTTCCTGCTCCTAGCATATCTCGATCTTGTTCGTAAAGAAGAACCAGATCACCTTTGGAGAAAACGTGAGGCTTGACATGTTTTTCGTATTGGGATTTGACGTGTTTCTTTTGGGCTTATATGACTAGGGTGGCATCATGATGAGTTTCGTCTAATATCATGAGATACAACAGACATTATTCTTCGACAGAGGTGTTTGGGAGGAGTTCGACGGCTAGTTTTAAGGAGGGTATCTCACATTCAATCGGTAGGATGGCTTCTAGACCGTAGACTAAACTGAATGGTGTAAACCTTGTAGAATACTTAACGAATGTCCGATAAGCCCACAATGCTGAAAACAACATCCTGTGCCAACTCATTTTGTGATTCCCTATGATTCGTCGAAGCATGGTAATGAGTTCTTTGTTAATTTCTTTGACTTAGCCGTTGGCTTGTGCGTAATAGGGTGTTGAGTTTTCATGGAGGAGACCCAACTTTTCAGTGAGTTTGGACATCATGAAGTTTCTAAAGTGACTACCGTGATCAATGACGATAGCCTAAGAAACACCAAAATGAGCTATGATGTGATTGAATATGAATAATGTTGCAGTCTTTCCGGTGTTGTCAAATGTCGACATCGCCTCGGCCCATTTCGTAAAATAGTCTACGGCTACAATAATGTATCCATGCCCCCTGGTTGAGAAAGGGTGACATGTCATGAAATTGATACCCCATTCGCAAAAGGACCTACAGAGACCACAGGGTGAAGAGGAGCAGGATGTGACCATATTTTATGGTTGTAGGTCTGGAAAGCATGGCATTTTTGGATGGAAATTATACAATTGTTAAATAAAGAAGGAAAAAAATACCCTGCTCACAAGATCTTCTGGACAGTAGAATACCCATACATATGACCACCACAGGCTCCAGAATGACAGTCATTTAGGGCTTTCTTGGCTTCATCAAATGTGAGGCAGCGTTGAAAAACTGTGTCAATCCCACGATGATAAAGAGTATCACCAAGGATAATATACTGACGGGCTTGGTAGTGTATTCGAAGGTGGTTAGTACTAGACAAATTGGCCTAGAAAGTATGGTTTTGGAGATATATGATGATATCTTCATACCAAAGATCATTAGAACTAATCAGGAAAAGGGATTCATCAGGTAATGAATTGGCTGCTACATTTTCCGTCTCAGAGTAAGGAAAGTCGCATATCAACTCGGCAAACACTAAGGATTTCTTGGACTTATCGCGTTCGAATTCTAAGTCAAACTCTTGGAGTATCACGATCCATTTGGAGTATTTTCCCCCTAGCATTTGACGTTTGAGAATGTGCTACATAGGGTTGCAGTTATAAATTACCGTAGTCTTGTGAGAGAGGACATAGTGCCGGAAACGTTGAACTTCTTGGACGACTGCCAATGCCAGTTTTTCAACATGTAAATACTTGGTTTCGGTAGGTGTAAGACTTCGACTCAAGTAATAGATGACATGTTCGTCATGAGAATCATCCTCTTGGATGAGAACCATAACGATGGTGTAATCCAAGGCTGTGAGGTAGAGGAAATAATCGTGACTATAATCAAGTGGGAAGAGAAGCGGGGTACGTGTCAGGGACATCTTCAAATCTTTGAAATATTTGTTGGCAGTGGTATCCCATACAAACTCAGGCCCCTTTTTTAGTAGTCGCGTAAATCCAAGAGTTAGCTTGGCATAGTTCAGAATGAAACGACGAAGAAAGTTTTCTTTCCCTTGCAAACGTTGTAACTGGTGAAGCAAAGAAGGAGGAGGGAGATTGAGAATCACCTCGACCTTCAAAGGGTCTACCCTGATCCCTTGACGTGAAACAATAAAGCCTAGAAGTCGACCGGATTCTACACAAAAAATGAATTTGTGAGGATTCAAGCGTATATAGTAGAATAGACATCGAAGGAAAATGGCTCGAAAGTGTATTGGATGATCTATACGGCGCATGGAATGAGCGGTTAAGTGGTCTAGATATGGCTGCACGATGTGCTTGATATCATGGAAGGCGTAAGACATAGCACGCTGAAATGTTGCGCCAACATTTTTTAGACCGAAAGGAAGTTTCCGATAGGCAAACGTGCCCCAAGGACAAATAAAATAGGTTTTGTGTTGGTCCTAGGGAATGATAGTGATTTGATTATATCTGGAGAAACCATCCATCAGATAGAAGATTTCAATTCCAGCACAATCGTCGATGATCTGGTCGACGAAGGGGGTAGGAAAGTTGTCTTTAGGACATGCTTTGCTAATATCCTTATAATCAATGCACATGTGGATTGTGCCTTGTTTCTTGTCGATCGAGACAAGATTGGAAACCCAGTCAGTGAGAGCCACTGGGTAAATAAAGTTGGCTTTGAGAAGTTTCTCGAATTCAATCTTGATAGTGGTTTCTTTATGTGGGTGGACCAGACGAAGGCGTTTCCAGACGGGTTTAGCATCTGGGTATGTCTTAATATCATGTATCATAATGTCGAGGTCAATACCCAACATTTATTCATATCTCCAGGCGAAGACGTCACAAAATTATTTGAAAATTGATTTGTAGGTGACGATTTTGTCAAGGGAACACAAAGCTCCGATATGCACATTTTTGACAATTCCAGGTTTTATGGATATGTTGAGGGGAATGGTGGGTGAGATATTACTTAAGTTCCCTTCATAAAACACATCGTGTGTAGACTCAGGAATGGTGTAAATGACGACAACGGTCGATGGGGTCGAGATCCATTGGTATATCTCAATGGTGTGTTGTTCCAGGAAGAGGATGGAATGATGATGTCCATCATCCTAGGGGGTGTCTTCCATAACAGACATAATCATCTCATCCCTGGGAAAAATGACACGGAAAGGATCTGGAGATAAATAACCAAGAGAGGGGGTAGAAGGAGTTGTTGATTGAATGGCCTGATAGGTGGATTCGACCGGACTCAAAGGCATTTTGTCGCCATAATGAAGATGATCGTCGGGGTTGGGTACCATCCATGCGTCATGAGATGCAGAGGTTTCGTGAATAGAGGTGGAGATCATGTTGATCGAGGTGACAGATGGATTTGGAACATCAGGTGGTGGGATGGGGAAGGTACCCATTAACGAGGAGTCTTTAAGAAGGCCCACACCGATGTTCTCGTATCTGGGGGGGTTTGGTAATGAACGGTATGTTGTCGGTACGTGAATCCGAGTTAAAGAAGGCTAATTGGTCGACAGTAATTACCTTTCCTTGATGAGGGAAACGCACGACACAAAAAAGAGTCAACACAATTGCACGCATGGAATCAATCCAGCTACGACCAAGTAGAAGGTTGTAATCGAGAGGAGCGTCAAAGACTTCCATTGTAACTTGGACCGTTTTGCCTTCTAACGTAATCAACAATGAAGGGAGGACACCATAAGGATTGAAACCAGAGCCATTAAAGGCTTTGAGCATGTTATTGGATTCAGTCAAAGGAGGAGAGTCGATGGCTTTCTAGTAGGTAATAGACATGACACATGTCGAGGCGCCCTCATCGATAACTATTCTACAAATGTTTTTGTCGGAGACAATAACGTGTATTTGGAATGCAAGTTGAGGGGGTAACCTTGGAATGTGATCTTCCAAGTCAAAAATTATTAAATTCATATCCGTAGGGTCGATTCCATCGATAGCTTTCAACAGTGTCTTCCGTTGTATAGGACAACTTTGAACGACTTCAAGGGCTGACATCGTGGATGGTGCTTGGGCTAGATATTCAACAATAATGTAGTTCCGGGCAGCACAGGCATGAGGATTGAAAGTCAATTTCCAAACGACGCCCTTTGGAGGAGGGCGAAGAAATGTGTCGAGGCTTGGTCATTCGAGATGAAGAGGACTGTTGGTAGGTGGAGTCATGGGAGAGGGTTGGACCAATGAAGGAGGTATAGCATCAACCTTCTCTTTGGAAGAAGAATAATATTTGGCTCGAGTGGTAAGTGTGATGTCATTTTGCTTCAAATCTCCTGTACACATTAAGACATAGGATGTATTGGAGGGGGAAGGTTGGTCATGAATGACCAATTGGGCCTATTGTTGAGAAGGGAAGGGTTGTGACAATACGACCAGAGTGGGTGGTTTCATGGTCCCTGGAAGGAACTTAGTAACTTCAGTTCGTCGTGGAAAATCCTTAGTGTAGAGATAATCACCACAGATAAGAAAAGGGTATCGGGGTTTGCGCTTATCCCTATCATCAATAGGTGTTTTTTTGGTCCTTTCTTCTTGCGAATTATTTTTGTCCTCCTTATTCTTACCCTTTCCCTTTTTGGATTTTTTTTACTGGTGGGGGTAGATTGAACAACATTTACCTTAGAAGTCTTGCCAGTGGGAGGGGTAGGAGACGAAGTATTTTGAACATTAGAAGAAATGGGTTTGGGGTTGTTGCTAGAGGTTTGGACGGAATGAGGTTGGGCATGGAAAGTGCCAATCACATTGTCGGTTGCATGAGAAGTAACATGAGTAGTTGAAGTGGTGGAAGTATAAGGATGAGGTGCATCAAGGAGTAAGTCGTAAAGAGTACCCGTTTGTGAGTAAACGAGGTCAAGGTATTGAGCACGACTAAGGGCCTATTCATTCGTGACAACTCCACCCATGGAAATGTCACGACTGATGTTGTTCACGAATGATTTCATGAACCACTCTGCCAATAACAGATCGAGAAGTTTGAGTTTGATGAGACGTCGTCTCCGTCGCCACTCATGAATGTGATCGGAGATATGAGTGGCTTTGGTTTGTTTAAAAGAACTCAAAATATCGGTCCCCATTTCATAGCGGATCAGTAACTGGTAGTGGGTGAGGAAAGATATAGCGAGGGTGTTGAAGTCGGCAAAGAAACCTCATGGTAATTCTATATACCACTTCGCGGTGGAGCCCATGAAGGTTCGCTAAAAAAGGCATAAATGAATAGAGTCATCCATCAAGGAGTTGGATGAACGTCGAAGGTGAAAAGTCATTACGTGATTGTTCAGGTCCTCTCCCGGTTTTCCATCAAATTTAGGGATGTCAAATGGTAGTTTGGCCAGTATGGTGGGCCATTGGGGAGAGTGACGGATCGGATCATTTAAAATCCTCGACATATCTGAGAGGTCCAGGGTGGCTAAGAAAGGTATTTGTCTATTCAGACGTGGGTACTAGTGACTTTGGGGAGGGAGTCCCATTGAAAAACCAGTGGGACCATAAGCAGTCTTCATATAATGCGAAGATCCGAGAATATTTGGTGGTTTTTGTGGAGGCAAGTAACTCATAGGGTTGTACCCTTGAATGGGGGCGTGGGGTTGAGCATTCAAGCCCCAAATAGGATTAGACGTACCTGTATAGGGTTGGCCTATACCGAGGGGTATGACGGAGCTAGCCCGAAGTTGTTGTCCCCCAGTCAGGTGAGGGTTATGTTGTATAAGATGATTCCAATACTGGGCCAAATATGGAGGTATGTTTTGTCCGTAGGGTGGGGTCGGTGGGGGTTTCCCTCTAATCGAGGGTTGTGTTCCAATTGGGATTTGTCCTGCAAAGGGGGTTGAGTTGGGCCTCCTTGGTGAAATTGTCCACCAACAGGAATCTGGTAATTTGGCGTGAATGATGGAATGGTCCCACTAGGATCAGCGCCTCCGATGGAGGATGAAAGAGGTCCTCTGAAAGGGGGCGGAGGAAGTGTTGGAATGAAATCGAGAGGATGGTGCCTAGAAGGAGTGGGACCACCAAGCGTTCCGGATGTGATTTTCATAGGAGCAAGGATAGAGGCATTCAACGCACGGTTTTCGGGTGGAAGTGTTGGGGTGACTCTGGGCGAAAGTGGTGTGCCAATGGGGGCTTGGCTAGCCACAGTTATCCTGGTGTGAAGACTCATAGAATCTGTGTAATGGACCATTTGTAAAGGGAGAGTCAAGATGTGGTCAGCTCGCGGAGCTTCTATACCAGGAAAATAAGAAGAAGTAGTAAAAGGTACTGCGTCTGGATCAGATGTTTCGGGTAGCACAGGTGAGAAAGTGATATTGTTAAATCCCTAATGAGAAAGTGATATTGTTAAAGCCCTAATATTGGCTCATTAACCCTTAATTGGGGCATATTAGATTAGTAATGTTATTTTATTTGTGTCAGCTTACTCATTAACCCTTAATTGGGGCATATTAGATTAGTAATGTTATTTTATTTATGTCAGCTTTAGGCCATTAGTTGTAATTATACGTCCTAGTCTCCTATATATACCAAGGAGACATTTTCACTTTGAATCATCTTGTACTTGAACATTTAAGTGGGGTAAAAGGAGGTTTCCCCCTCAAAGAGGCTTATTATCTGAAATTATCTCTTTTTCAAGGCGTTGAGTACTTTTCCTAAGGTTTTTCTATGCTATATTGATGTTTGGCTCTTAACATATGGTATAAGAGCTAAAGGTCTTGGGGTTTCGCATCTACATCTGAGACACTGTGGAATTTTCGCTATAACTTTTTTTCTACAACGTTTCAGAAGGAACCTCTTAGAGGGTATTTATTAGATGGATCAAGATACGTTGGGTTCAAAATTCATCTCCCTAGGCCTTATACTTTCTAAGATACATCCTTTACAATATAGGGTTCTGGAATCATCCTGAAATGAGTCATTGCAGAATTTTTGCTATAAAATATTTTCTGTAATGTTTCAGACCCAGAAATATGGAGGCCATTTATAGAAATTAGTAAGGTATATGTGGTACAAATTTCCACATCTGGGTCATCTTACATTTGTAGATACACCTTGTGTAAGATAGGGTATCTGACTAGTACTATTGACTAGTCTCAAGAAGGTGTTCCAGGTAAAACAATCATAACTTCTTTCTAGAGTATAAAAATTGAGTGGGACTAGTTTCATTAGATCGTGGACAGTCCATAGTAGTTTGGGTGAGAGTTTCAAAATTTGATATCAATTATTTTGTGTGGGGCATGCTATACAAGTGAGATCTCCTGGAAAGGCAAAAAATCGACAAGTTGTGAGGAATTTACCGTAAATTCCACTTGGCACATCCAATTTTGATCAGACCTGTGGAATTGCAGAGAAGAAATATAAGAGAACTACCTAAAATAAAGTTTCATACCCAGAAGGGCCAAAACTTGGCAGATAGAACAAAATAAATATTGTCTAGCAGAACTGCCTCAAAATCAAGACTCAAAAGTGATACTTGGCCAACATGCCACCGAAAAAGGGACCTTCTACACCAAATAAGCCTCCAGAAATCCTAATTGGACTTTTGATAAAGGGGAAGAAATGTGTAGGGACATAAATGAACTACAAAAGAAGATGGATTCAATGGAAGCTAAGTTGGATACTAAGATAGATGGTTTAAAAGGGGAGATCATGGAAGTATTGAAAAATT
>JZKD02S1653063.1:8950-22793 GCA_000966675.3 Picea glauca
GTGGGGATAGAATTTGGGGTGTGGAGGATAACATTCTAACCTACAGCCACTAGTGTTAGACCCAATTAACAAGTCAATAATATTATTATATTAACAAGTCAATAATATTATTATAAGAGATAACAACTTGATTATAAAATAAGTTGAAAAAACATA
The DNA here is from genome assembly GCA_000966675.3 of Picea glauca. Classification (NCBI taxonomy): domain Eukaryota; kingdom Viridiplantae; phylum Streptophyta; class Pinopsida; order Pinales; family Pinaceae; genus Picea; species Picea glauca. The sequence continues at coordinate 9,107 of JZKD02S1653063.1, forward strand.
TACTTATACAAAATGGTAGATATATTCTTACATGTATGAGAAAGAGCTCTCTCAGCTAAACATATATTCATCTCATTAGGAACTTAAACATTGAGATGAATTGTACAATATGGACTACTTGGAATCCAAATCTTTGACCTAAAGTCTCAACATTCCTCTAGAAAGTGAGATGAAACATACATATTACATGAGATAATAATACGGAAACGTACTATTGAGGGTTTTACTCATTGGTAAAAAGAAAATAGTGATATTCTCTTCAAATGGGTTTACTTTCCCCTAAGCATGTGTATGTTACATCCCCTAAGTGTGGGGCCATCATGACCGATACAAGTACGTTGAGCATGGTGATGGACAAAGTTTCTAGCCTTAGTAGTCATTAGCATTCCCTTAACGTGAGGTTATTTGGGTAGACTAAAAAATATAAAGGTTAAGTTTTCCCTTAAAAGCTTCCATAATATATGGATATATGGATTTGCAAGACCTTTTCAATGTTATATGAATTTAAATGATTCTAAAATTATTGATCATCTTTTTCACACCCGGTCTCTCTATGCACAACACATATAGCAATGGATTCAAAATAAGATGTGAATGACTTTCATGAGAAAGCAAGATGAGGATTCCTTTGAGGATTCTTTTGACAAAAGAGAAGGGGCATTTTTAGACCAATTTTAGATCGGGATTTGACTATGGAATTTAATGCCAGATTTATTACATGGAATTTATGGAAGGAAATGAATTAAAGGATTTTTAATGGGTAAATAAAAAAGCTTATATAAATATTCAAGGGGGAATTATCAGAAATATTATCATCATTATCCTTTCTAAGGCTTACAAGGATGAGAACCTATTGGGAATCTAGAAAGACATATCTAAGTTAGCCTTCTCTCAAATTGATATAGCTGCCCTAATGCTTGAACGAGAAAATCCTTTATCTTTAACCTCCTCCCTCATTGTATGGATACCATCTAATCATACCTTCATTACACTGAATTTTGATGGAGCTTCAAAATAAAACTTAGGTTATGCGAGGATTAGAGGGATCATATGGAATGAATCAGGAAACTCGTTACCTTATTATGCCTAGAACATAGGTATCTCCACTACTAATGATACGTAGATCATGGTCCTTCAAAAAGAATTGTAAATTGTTGAATGCACGAGTATAAAACTTTTGATAATAGAAGGAGATTAATTACACATCATTGACAAGAAATAAAATGTTAGCAAGATTGAGGTAACTAAAGGGAGAGATACACATTTGATATTATGTACACCTCACCTAAATATCCTCCATCTACTCAAAGGAGGATTTGGTTGCTTTGAGTTACTTCATATTCAAAGATTAAGGAATACAATGGAAACTGCATTAGTTAACAAATGCATTGACTTAATATGGGGAACACAAGATGCATGGATAAATGACCTATCTAACATCCATGTCTATATCTTCACAAATTTGGAGCATCTCATAGAATAAGATAACATCAGTGTAGTACATGAAAAAAAAGATAAAATCAATGCAAATAGTGAATTATTGTTATCACAATCCCAAAATCCTAAATGGATAATAACTCTATGTCTTGGACCAATAGAGAAAAATGAGACCTATTCAAACCATCCCCACCAAGGGAAGGTTATGAAGAATAGGGGGAAGGTTATATAGAACATGTGTATTGAAATAATTTGCAATTATTGGCGTTAATATACAATTTTAAACAAAGCTCATTTACATCATTGCGAAAGTTACCCCATATCATGGAAGGGATTAATTCATGTTTAATTCATATGGAAAATAATGTCATAATATTTTTATTCTAGGCATAGGAATCAAACAACTTACACTATCAATGTTAATCCAACATTCATTTATTATCACCCCTCTTAACTTTGTTAATCCAATATCCACATATTGTCATCGCTGTCAACTTGATTACCCCTCTTAACTTTGTTAATCCAAAATCCACATATTGTCATCGCTGTCAACTTGATTAAGAATTATGAGGCAAAGATGAGAAACATCTTTTTCGATCAAGACAAACAATGGTTTCCGTTAGAAATAAGAGGTGGTAGAGAGTGCAGAAGAATGAAAAAAATCATGACAATCTTTGAACCATTTATTGCTTAAAACTTCATTTTAATTATGCTTAAGAAGATGTAACACCTACCAGAGTATATAGCATCTAAGGAAGAGCAGTCAATGGAATTTATCTTGTACATTATCTAATTAGTTTCATAGAGTAGCTAAATAGAAAGTGTAGTCTATTGAAGTGTTGAGAAATAGGAAAAAACATTGAATTAAAAAAATAGAAAAAAAATCCATCATAAAAATAAATAAATAAAATAACATAATATACTTATTATTTATCATGTAATATATATGGCCAATAGTTGACCATAATTAATATGGTTGATGAATATATTTATCATGGTTTACCATAATTAGTTATATTGTTAATAGTAAATCATATTGACTATATTGATGATGGTTGACCATATCGAGCACATTAATACACTAACACATAATGCTTTAGTCTTCTAACCTACTAACCCTTGTATGTTCTAACCCACAACTCCCCCTAAGCTCCCAGGCAATGAACCTTACATCTAACTATAACCCTCTAGTCCACTAGACATTAACCATGGTTGATCATATATATTTGATAATGGTTGACTATAATGTTCTCAACAAAAATAATATTTTTTCATTAACTTCAATGTTGAGAATTACTTGTAGAATATTAGAGATATCTTTGTGTGGTTTTCCATTATTTTCTAGAGTTTCAAAGTTACATATTGTTATCTTTTAATATGTTTTTTCTTTCTTGATATTTGAAATCCAAGTGATAAAGTGTTAGTTGCTCAAAGCTTAGTGGGCTAAGGGGATTGGGGATTATCGGTTAAGGCATTTTAGGTTAGTTGGGAATCTTAGGTAGGGGTTATACCTTAGAGGGTTAATGGGAATGAATGGCCCATTAGTTAATGGGTAGTGTTTTAGATGGTTAATGCATGGTTATATGTTTTAAGGTGAAGGGGTTAGTGTGTGTTTTCCCCCAGGTTCTCCCCTTTCTCTCATAAAGGGGTCAATTGTCAAGGAATAGTGTGCAAGATGCACCTTCCTACACCACTCTAGGCTTTCGATCTAGTTCTTGAACCAGATGAGGGGTGGCCTCAAAATTTCCTAAGGAAAAACTCCTTGTTTGTCACTCAAGGACAACCTATTTAACAAATGAAGGTCATACTATATTTATAACAAAGAAAAGCAATGCATCGATTTAATCTCGTTATTGATCTATAAACTACTATGGATATTCCACTGGAATAGTTCGTTACAATAGTTCTTATAATATTATGAAATCTTAGGTTTATGCAGTTTATTTCCTTAGATCCCAGATTTATTATTTGTAGCTTATGATTGAATTTAAGAAATAACTGGAATATAAAAATGAAAGAACATGCAAAAAATACATACCGTCTACACAAATGAACACAAGATTTGACCTAGGAAATCCAATACAGGAGAAAATCCAGCGAGAAGGTGAGGCCTATGTTCTTCTCTCTTTGCTTCAGTTATAAAATGCACATAGAAAGGAATAAGAAATCACTATGGGGTTACCTTTTAACACTATGGCCTGAAAGGCTACTGCAAAATCCTCGTCCTTTTTTGTTATGCTAAAAAAATACCACTCTCAATTGTTTTTCTCAACTATGGAACAAGATTAAATGAAAAAGAATGGAACCCTTTCTCCTCCTAGTGACCCAGTATTTAACATAGCCTGATAGCCATCTAGGTATAGGGTTTTGTCTTCCTCAACCCTCAGTTAATGATAGGGTTTGGACCTTCTAGAATCTTCTTTTAATTCCCTACATGGATAGCCCACACATTTTGGGTAATGGGGGTTGACGTGTCATCCATTCATACCATGGTGTTCAACATGGTAGGTCAACTTCCAAGAGGCACAACTTTCACATATGAACTCCAATTGAGGCGATTCTTGCACTGTTGGAAGGGTATCGGTGTGTAGAATATAGAATCTTGCTCCAGAGTATGTTTGGACCTAAAATATGTCATTTGATTCCTCAAAATGGCTCCAAAATATTTCAAGCGATTTTTTTGCTGCAAGTTGATTCCTCCATTTTTTTCCACTATGAACATCTCGAGATAGATGAAAAATAATATAATGATCCAATCCAAATCACACCTCCCCATTTATGGAGGATTTTTGGTCCCCAAAATCTTTACTCAATGAGGTGAGGAAATTTTTCTTCTACCTTCTCCCTGGAGTACCATTTTTCTTTGCATGGAAGTTGTTTTTTCAACCTAATCCACCAAAGGTCACACTGCCCCTATCTTGTAGTCCTAGATTTCTTCTACAAAACCGTGTCTTCTTCCAACTCTTCCTGAGAATCTGGTTCTAAGTCCTCTATGGTAGGTAGGACTTTCTCCTCCTCTTGATCCAACATGGAAGGCTCATGGAGTTTCAAATTCGCCACATTCACTACTAAGTAAATGTGCATGTATGGGGGTAGATTGAGTATGTAGGCATTATCTCCCACCTTCTCCATTATCTCAAAAGAGCCATACCGCAGATCCTTATTCTTTTTACTAGGACCCTATAGTCTTTCCTTTTTCAATTGTAACCATACTCTATCTCCCACTTTGAATGATTTTTATGTTACGTGCTTATCATGTCATGCCTTGTACCTTTCCCATGACTTCTTCAATGTCTCCTGTAATTGAAAATGGATCTGCCTAATATTTTCAATTTTTTTTTATACTTTTAATGCTTCTTTCGTGGTGTCTTCCCTCACTCCTCCTTGCTATCCATATGCAACATCCAAGGGAAAAGGTGACAAATAACCAAAGCAAGTTTCAAAATAGAACTTACCAGTAGAAGTATGGACTAATCCGTTATAAGAGTGTTGAATATAGATTAAATTTTCATCCCAGGTATTCAAATGCTTTTCATTGTAACCCCTCAAAAGATGCACCAAAATCCTATTGACTACTTCTATCTTCCGATCTTTCTGTGGATGAAATGTTGTATATCTCTTCAACTTCGTGTCCATCTTCTCCAAAAGTGTAGTCCAAAAGGCACTGAGAAATATGGTATCCTTGTTAGATATGATGCTCCTTGGTATCCCAAAGTGCATCCATAGCTATTCAAAGAACATGCTTATTGCTTCTTGTCCTCTCATGGTATTTTTACAAGGCATAAGTGATCTAAGAGGATCTAGGAACGCTCATAGAGGTCGAAGATGACCTGAAATGCTCATAGAGATCCATAAGTGTTCATAAATGATCAATATTAATCGTCTCAAATGTTCTCGAAAAGGAATTCATTGGATAGAGATCGGAGATAAATTTTCAATGACGCAAAAATCGTCTCAAATAGAGTTCATATGCAAAAGTTATGGCTGTTCAAAGTTCAGGTCAAACTAGACAAAAGTCAAAGGGGTCAAAGGTGACATGTGTCACCATTGCAAGGGTGACACGTGGCATAACCATATGACTGTACAGTGCTGATGTGACCACACCATGGAAGTGCCACGTGGCACACTATACATCTGATTTAGCAGGTGACTTGGCAACCGTATGGTACAGGTGGACTAATTATGTTTTAACACGTGTCGAAGATAGACCAATAAGAGGCTACCACGTGGTAGCCTCCCATTGGATATTTATGGATTAGATTGGTTAAAATCTTGTTGGGATTTCGAAGAATTGAACCCGGGTCTCCCACACAACAAACCAACGACCTCACCATTATGCCATGCAAGTAGTTCTTACCCATATACGAAGACATATTTATTTAAAAGTGTGTAATAGTATAAATGGGGGAAAAAGGGCCAAGGGCTAAGATCTCGACCCTTATCATATGCATTTCAATATAACCATGACTTATGCCAAATTTTGTGACGGTTGTTGAACTATACACCACAAATAATATGCCATCGCATATGTGTTAGCAAACATTATAATATATCGTTGTAACACAATACTATATATGGCGTGGTTGACGGGGTTTGACCCCATGACTTGTCATATAACACTCCAACAATTTAACCATTATGCCATAGGTACCCCTTGTTACGGGATTCCCCAACAATATATTTATTGTTAGCCTATAGTTCTGGTTGGAGGTTAGGGCCCACTCCCTATTTAATGGGCACACAGACCAAGGAAATTACATACAATCATTGCATAGTACAACTAGTCTCGAGGTTCCTGTAAGAGGTATCAAGACCTTGGTATTGCACTGTAATGCGTTCCAAGAGGTTCTTTGATGGAATTTTATGAACTTTATACTCATTTTTCTTGAAATTTCGCAAGGAATTCGATGGTGTACTTTGTTTCTGAGCTTGAGAAACGTGTAAAGAGGTCATTGTAAAACAAAAATATTTGAGAATTAATAAAGAGGTCTCTATTAGAAGAGGACCTGGAGACGTAGCTCAAATTGGGTGAACTCCGTTATCAAACTTGTGTATGTGATTTTGGTATTTTTGTTTTATTTTCACTCAGTTAATTGCAAATTGTTTATCATTAAAGTGAATTTGGATAGATAATTAATTTCACATGTATTTTGCAATCGGTCAAATGATCATTATTATTTTGAAGATCAAGTAGATGTGTACGTGTATTAAAGAATAATTAGCATCTAAGGATTTTTTGGACCAATAATAATGCACATCTTGCTAAACTGGTCAACTACCACCAAAATATAGTCAAGTCCCTCCTTGATTATTGGTAAACGTCCCAAAAAATCCATGGAAATGTTTTCCAAAGGTTAATTGGGTACATGTAAGGGATGGTATAGACCTTTCTTTGTTTTACTGGGATTGTTGGTACAACAAAGTATACATCCTCTGATATACCATGCTACATATTCTTTCATTATGGGCCAATAAAATGTACCTTTTAAAGTTAGAAACTGTATTCCCAACACCAAAATGTTCCGCAACCTTGGAGGTGTGAGCCTCTCTAATGAATTGCAATGTTTCGCCTTTAGGAACACATAGCTTGCCTATCTTATAGAGAAACCCATTATGGAGATGATAGTAAGCCTTGTTGTCACCTTATTCTACATGAATTTGGACTTGTAGTTGTTGAAACACCTATTTGAAGTCCTCATCTTCTGTATATGCCTCTTTGTATGCATCATGGGTAAAAGGATCCATGTGCATAAGAGTTCCCAAAGTTTTAATATTGGATGTGGGTTGCCTTGAAATAATGTATGCTGACTTGTTAGAGTTTCTCTTCTTATACTTGATGACTAGATGAAACTGGTGTAAAAACCCCATCAACTTGTAATGTCTAGTTTGTTGTAGCTTAATCTAGACTTGCAAATACTGTAGTGGCTGGTGATCTGTGTGGATGATGGTTTCCTTTCCCATTAGACAATGCTTCCATTTCTTGACAACTTAAACCAAGGCATAAAGTTCATTGCCATATGTAGGGTATTTGAGAACTTTCCCATCAAATATTTCAGAATGATAGCATACAAGCCTTCCTCCTTGCATCAAAACTACTCCCATGGCATACCCACTTGAATTTTTCTCCACTCCGAAAGGATTTTGCAAGTTTGGTAATGTGAGAATTGATGCTTGATTGATATTTATTTTCATCTCATTGAAATCCTTCTGTTGATAATTCCCCCATTATAAATTCTTACCACTCATTGTTATGGCATGGAGTGGTGCAACTACTGATGGAAATGAATCTATGAAATTTTTCAAGTAATATGGTGCCCCAAAAAATCTCCTAACTTCATTGATAGTTGTAGGAACTAGCCATTTGATGATGGCCTTCATATTTGCGGGATCTATCTTGAGTTCCTGTTAGGTACCAAATCTATTATATTAATCATAAAACATAAAATACTGTTAAAAATACTACCTGGACAACAAAATGTAGAGATCCACAACCTGAAATGATACCTTTATTGATAGAAAAAAATGTTCATTTGCCTCTTTGAGCGGGGCACCTCCAACATAATAGCGCTCTATTACAATAATTCTCAATACAAACATTTCTCATTCATCATACTATCAACCATACTAATTTTGTCTTCTAAAGAGCATTTTAGAGGAAGATCTTTCTAGAAGCAAAAGCTTCTATTAGGTCTTCTTATATTGACTTGTTCATATTTATTAAATAGGATTTATTAACTAATGTCGGCCTTTATTACATGGAAAATATATTATTCTACCTATGTGAAGGGTTAGGGAGGTTAGGTCCCTAACATGCCCTCTCCCTTAAAGAACAACCTTTTCCTCAATGTTTGGGATGATGAAATTGTTGCAAAATGGTGGATGATTCCCAAGTGGCATATTCTGGAGTTGTATCTTTCCACTGAACTAACACTTCCTTGATGTGCACTAACATAGACGACACTCCCATTGGTCCAACAATGTTTGTGGCTGCAACCAAATTGAACCTTCTTCATCCAACTCAGGGAGACTAGTTTTTGTTTGGCACTTAGTTCCAATCACTTTCTTTAAGCATGAGACATGAAAAATAAGATGGAATTTAGAATGACTAGGCATAGATAACTAATAGGCCACAAGCCCTAGTCACTTTAGAATTGTATAAGGACCATAAAATTTGGGAGCAAGTCTAACAATGTTCAACATTGAGTGAAGTCTGTTTATAAGGTTGCATATGAAGAAACGCTTGGTCCCCTTCAACAAATTGACATTCAGAATGAACCTGATGTGCTTGCTGCTTCATGCGATTCTGAGCCATGACCAAATTTTCTTTGAAGGTATGGAGAATGGCCTCATAGACTGCAATATGTTTTTCAATCTCCTGAACCTTTGAGTCACCTGTTATGTATGAGAGAACTGACGATCGATTTTTTCCATAGACTGCTTCAAAAGGCGTCATGTGAGTAGCTGTGTGGTAAGATGTGTTGAACCACCATTCAGATAGGAGTAACCATTGAGCCCACTAATTTTTTCTGTTGGATGCAAAACACCGTAAATATGTTTCCAAACATTTGTTGATGAATTCAGTTTGGCCATTAATCTGGGGATGATAGGTGGTGTTGAGATGGAATTGGGTTCCCTGGAATTTGAACAATTCTTGCCAACAATTGTTGGTGAAAGTTGGATCTTCGTCAAAGACAATAGAATGAGGCATGCCATGAAGTTTGAATATATTATCCATGAAAATTTGATCCACTATGGATGTGGTGAATAGGTGTTGAAGAGAACATAAATGAACATATTTGGAAAGATGATCAACTACCCTCACGATGAATGAATTATTTCCCGATTTAGGTAAGCCAACATTGAAATCCATAGAAATATCCCTCCAAATAGCAGGGGGAATCAGAAATAGTTGAAGTGTTCCTAGAGCTTTGAATATTTCTCCCTCGTTGCATTGATAGACATCACATTCAACCACAAAGGTGTGAATGTCCTATTTCATACCATCCCCCCAAAAAGAACTTTTGACCCATTCATAGGTTTTGGTAAACCCTGAATGCCCAACTATGGGTGAATCACGAAGCTCAAAAAGCACCATTGATTTAAGTTATGATTGTTTTCTTAAATACATATGAACTTTGTAGAAAATCTATTCATTGTGCCAAGAGTACCCTGGAGAAGCTGGAGAATGGTGTTGCAATTGTTGGATTAGGTGATAAATTTTGGGGTCATGCAACCATTGCCGGTGAACAACTTGGAGCCAATCTGGTACATTGAAGGAGAGAGAAAAGAGGGAACCTTATTCTTCATACTTCTTGGAGAGAGGTCAACAACTACAATTTATTTTCCCTTCTTGTAAATGATCTCATAATCATATCCAAATATCTTGGTCACCCATTTTTGTTGCTCTCGGGATGAAATTCGTTTTTCCAGAAAATACTTGAGGCTTTGATGATCATTTTTAATTTGGAAGCATTGCCCCAATAGATAAGGATGCCAAATATACACAACGTGAAGAACAACCAACATTTCCTTTTCATATATTGGCTGGCCCAATTGTCTCTCCGAAAGTTGTTTGCTAGTGAAGGCCAAAGGCCTGACATATTGCATGAGGACTGCCCCAATTCCTTTCCCAGAGGCATCATATTCCAGGAAAAATATATTTGTGAAGTTGGGAAGTGCCGGGATAGAAGTCATGCACATAGCCTCTTTAAAGGTGTGAAAGGATTGATCAGCTATGGGAGTCCAAGTGAAATAATTATTTTTAAGGAAAGTAGTGAGAGGTGTTGCAATTTTTCCATAATTATGAACAAACTTGTAATAATAGCTCGTTAAACACAAAAATCCATGAAATATCTTAATAGTTTTAGGGTGAGGCCAATCCTGCATAGCTTCAATTTTCTTAGGGTCCACTTGTACACAATCCTTGCCAACAATATCATCCAGGTACTCCACTTCTAAGGCTCCAAAGAAACATTTAGATTGTTTGAGGAAAAGTTGGTGTTGAGAGAGTAGATGGAGAACTTGATCCACATGGGTGATATGGGATGGCCAAGTTTTACTATAGATGAGAATATCATCAAAGAAAACTATGACAAAATGGTGGAGAAAAGGAAGGAAGACATGATTCACGAGAGTTTGGAAAGTGGAGGGAGCATTACACATGTCAAAGGGAATTACCAATAACTCATAGTGACCCTCATGATTTTGAAATGCAGTCTTGAGAATGTATTCCTCTTTCATCTGTATCCAGTGGTAGCTAGAACAAAGATCAATTTTATTAAAGTACTGACCACCGCTCAATTCATCTAATAGATTATCAATGACGGGAATGCGAAATTTGTCTTTGATGGTGAGTTTGTTGAGGGCTTGAAAGTTTGGACACATGCTCTAAGTTCCTTATTTCTTGAGTACCATGATCACATGAGAAGAATAGGGTATGGTACTAGGATGGATAACACCCACGTCGAGCAATTATTGAACATTTTTCTCAATTTAATTCTTCTAGGAAAATGGATGATGATAAGGGAAAACATTGGGAGGAAGACTTTCCAAGATGAGAGAAATGGAATGAACATGAACACCAATGGAAGGGAAAAGTCCATGGGGAGTGGAAAAAATAGGTTGGTGTTAGGAGAGGATAGATTGGAGGCCAGGATGCATAGACGGTGTCTCAACTGCTTGAATGGAATAGAGTTGGGAAATAATTCCCGAATGACCTTTTTTGAGTACCTTTTCCGTTCGATGGGAATTGATGATCTCCAGGGAGCCTGCTATGATGCCTTGGAACTTATACTATTGTTCTTCCTGTTGTAGTTGCATGGTTAATTCCTTAAAATCCATGAGAATGGGGCCTAGAGTGCATAACCATTCAACATTGAGCATAATGTCACAACTGTTGAAATATTGTAACTACAAATAGTATTCTATTTATTATTGAGTTATTATTCATTAGATCAATCCCCTTTTGTGGATTGATCATGTCGGGCATTGTAAATGACCAAATCCCCTTTTGTGGATTGGTCAAACCCTAAATATATTATGCAAATTGAGAAGTCGACCACCAGGCTAATTAAAGTGGTTTTAACCACTAATAAGAGAAGTAGGCCCTGCCCAGTGAAGAGACACCTTTCAGCTCCTTCCAGTTTGTATAAATAAAGGAATCCAATGCCTAATTTGATCATTCGCTCAACTCACTCATCTAGTGCGCAAGTTTGAAGGAAGCTGCTGATGCCAGTTGCTGGAAGAAGGAAGAGAGAGAGGCACATTTCTCAGTAGAGGATATTCTCTAGTGTTTGTTTTATTGTCTTGGCATTGTATTGGCTATCTATATTAAGGAAGTTTTTGTTGGGTTTTCTCCCCCATGAGGGTTTCCCAGGATAAATAATGTGTATCTTGTGATTGTGTTTCTCTCAGTGATCATATCTATGCTATGGCTATCTAGTAAATTGAAAATATACCTAATAATAGCTAAAACCTTAACATGGTATCCGAGATAAGCTGAAGAGAGCATCTTTCACTGGATAAAGAAAAACGTCACTCTTGCCGTACAAGAAAATTAGGGATTTTTATTGAAGATGAATTTCAGCCTAAAAATCATTAAGGAAGTGTGCCCTAGCCTAGGGAACTCTTTGGTACCTTCAGCACACTTTTTCAATGGATAGAACTCCCAGAAAGTGAAACCCTATTTTTCACCGGTACCAGAAAACTAGAAAACCAGAAGTACCAGAAAACCAGAAGTACTAGAAAACCAAGAAACCAGAACCAATACCAGAAGTACCAAAAAACCAAAAGTACCAGAAAACCAAGAAACCAGAACCAGCACCAGAAGTACCTGTCCATAATTCCGCTGGTCAAGTTTGAAGGGGTAAAATTTTGATTTTATGAAATCTAACTGCACCAGGCTACTCACCTTAGCCAAGCGCACTTCCTGGTAAGTTCAAAATTAAATTCTGAGAATTTTCATTTTTTGGTCATTTTCTTAGCTCCGGGTAAAGATGTCTAAAAGCAATAAGATTTTTGATAGGCCAGAAGGTGTGGAAAACTTCCATGCCTGGAAGTATAGGATTTCACTTATTCTTGAAGAGAATGACCTAGCAAGATTCATCAAAGAATATGTACCAGAACCTACTGATGCTGCAGATAAAGAAAAACACCAAAAGGACACAATTAAGGCCAAGAGAATCATTGCAAATTCTATTAAAGATCACTTGATTCCTCAAGTGGCCTCAAAGAAGACTCCAAAATAAAAGTTTGATTCCCTAACCAGACTGTATGAAGGAAAGAACGTCAATCTAAAGATGAATCTAAGAGCTCAACTCAAAAGTACAAGGATGCAGAAAGGAGAAACTACACTTTGTCCAACTAGACGAGCAGAATACAAGAAGAGAAACAAGAGGCACCATGCCCATACAAGTGAATATGAAGAGCCACCCACAAAGATTTTAAAAGAACAGATTGAAGACTATGTCTTAATATTTTCCCTCTTAGGATCAGTGTCACCTGGTGATGACACTTGGCTCATAGACAGTGGTGCTTCCAAGCACATGACATGTCAAAGAGATGTTATCTCTTGCCTCACAGAAAAGAAGTTTCCCTAGAAAGTTACACTTGGAGATGATTATCAATACCCTATCAAAGGAGTAGGAGAATAAAATTACAAACTTGATTCAAGGACCCCAATGAAGATGAAGGATGTACTATATGTACCAGGTTTGACAAAGAACTTACTTTCTATCTCATATTTAGAGAAGAAAGGATTCAGAGTTTCCTTCATAGATGGAGAAGTTCTCATGTGTCCCAAAGGAAAAACCATGGAAGAAGCAATTGTTATTGGAAAAGAAGAAGGTGGCTTGTATAAGCTAAAGGGTCACTCAGAAGTAGCTTTGACCCATTCCATTGAGAATCCATGTGAACTTTGGCATATAATACTATCTCACATCAACTACAAGGCATTACCATATGTAAGTAAGGCAGTCCCATGTCTACCAGAATTCAAGGTTGACCATGAAGGTGTGTGCAATGGATTTGCACAAGGAAAGAACATCAATAACCCTTTCCCTAAGAGAGACAGTAAAGTAGAAGGAGTCCTAGAGCTCATTCACTGTTATAGGATAAATCCATAAGTGCGGACACAAACCGATCTCCCTAGATCCACCTGGATCTAGAACAAAACAAGACAGAATATACCGCTTTCCCTATATCTAACTATTGAATTAAATTGGAAGTGAGAAGAAGATATGTACCTTGTAAT
>JZKD02S1653063.1:60629-79344 GCA_000966675.3 Picea glauca
GGGGGGGGAAGCAAAATAAATAGAATTCAAAACTTCAGACTTACATTTTCTTCTATCTCTATTAGCCTTAATCCTAAGCTTATCAACTACCAATATATTAGATTCTACTTCAATGGTTTCATCTTTCATATGAGCCAAGGAGGTAGCTCTTCTTTCTCTCAATAAGAGGGAAAAAGAAGGGTCGAAAGCATTAGCATAAGTTATCTTGGCAAAGGTTTCTGTGGGTTTAACTTCAACGGGAATATTTTTATACATCTTATTAAATCTCTTCAAGAAGTCTGAAACAAATTCCCCTTATTCTCTCTTAAGTTCCTTGAATTCTGTAATATAATAAAGGAGATATTTTTTATTCCCCCAATTTCTTAAGTATGAATCATCCAGATTGGCAATCTCGTCAATATATCTAGGAGGAAAGTCCTTAAACCAATCCCTAGAATCACCATCAAGGTTCTGTACAAAAAATATCATCCGCACATCTTCATTTTCGATGCCATGAATCTCTTCAAATATATAAAAGGATGCAAGGTGCTCTTCTGCAGTCACGTCTCCCTCTCCTTTGAACTAGGGCATGCGCTTAAGGTAGTTCGTAGCTAGGAGAGCATTCATAGGTTGATGTAAAAATAGAGGGGCGTATCTAGCATCCAATATCTCAACCATCCTGTTCCTAGGAGGATTAGAACCTACCATTTGGACGTGAGTTAGAGGAGAAGCAAATGGAGATGGAGTTAGGGCAGGTGATACTGGAACTGTGCTTCTAGGGGAAAAGGAAAACAATTGAGTGTTTGAGAAAAAGGTTGCAGAGCTGGTAGGAACAAAGGTTTTTGTTGCATCAACTGTAATAGGAGGAGTAGTAAAGCCAGGGGTGGGGAAGTCTCCTAAGGTCTTGGGTCTAAGCCATGGTACAACTTCAGGAGAGACAAGAGTGTTGAAGGTTTTTGCTTCTAAAATGAGGCCAGGAGAAGATAAATCAGCTGGAAAACTTCTAAAATTCAAAGTTCTGGAAACTCCAACAAATGGGATAACAAGAGAAATAGAAACACCAACTCGGGTTTCTGAAGGAAGATTATGAAAATTACCAGAATCACCTGGTTCAAAAGTTGAAGTACTTTCTTGAGGGGTCTTTCCTTTTCTGATAATTTTCTCTGGGTCAACTCCAAGCATGGTTAGAAGCAGCTGTGGTTGAGACCTCATGTGTTTGCCTTTCAGAGCTAGCCGAAACAATGGAGTCGGACTAGTGGAGTCTCCATACAATGGATTCATTAGGTGTAGGTTGAAATCTTCAATGGTACTGAGTTCTGATGCACCTTCAGAATTAGTATGCTTTTTCGTTCTACCCAGGGAAAATATTTAATTCATCCCCAACAACGATGCCAGAAATGTTATCACCAAAAGTCACCTCTGGATTGCGGTAGAGGTAAGCCCAGTACCCATCAATTTATATTTCACAGTTAATGGATTTAAAGAGGTCAAATGGGGCAGACTCAAAAGAATATCATTTTAACTCAGAAAATTGGGGAAGTATGCACAAGAAAATGAGGTCTTGATCAACTTCAACCAGTAATTTGTAGTAAGGGTGAGTAGGAGGAAGAAATTGAGGAGAAGATGTAAATGTATGATCTGAACATTAGGTCTTCCAGTAGCCTAAGGAGGAAAAAACTATGAAAATAAGATCCTCTTGAATTCGGGATTTCAAGAAATTGAAAACACTATAACTTCACTGCAATCAAACATTCATTACAACACAGTCACCATAATCCATGCAAATCCTTCGATCATGAAAATTCAGTATCAAACGTAGATAAGATGAAAATAGAAGCCGATTTTCATTAAATAAGAAATCTCATATAAGGTTACATAACCAAAGAACCATGGCTTCATTAAAAAATTACAATACAGGATCTTAGCTCAACCATCAACCCTAACAAAATATCAAAACTGAGTATATATACTCAAAACTATTGCAACTATCAGGAGTGTGATCGGACCCCTGTATTCAAATCTTCCAGTCGGTGCCAGCTCTGTCAGACTGTGCAGGCATTCTTCTATCAAAAGTGATATGAGATCAGCATGGGTTTTGCAAGAAAATCTACTCGCAGGAGTACCACGGGCTGACGGTTCAGTCCCAACAGTTGGACATTCCATACCTTCCATTTATGGAGTGATTCGAGGTTTCAAATACCACTCCTTTTTTCATTAACTTCCTTCATCAGGACCAGGACATGAATTAATGCCTAGGGATCTACCATGCGCTGCTAGGGGCCATTCGAGTCAACCCGACACCTTGAAACCATGATGGTATCGTTCTTTAACTCACATGGGCATCTTCGTATTTTGGTGCACGTCTCATGAAATTCACACTCTTTCCTTCGTGATCCCAATGCTCCTAGTGCCAGCTTCTCCTTCGTTGCATTTTTCCTGCATGCAACCTCGGTCCATGACCGTGGGCCCAACTCTTGGGTGCATCACAATTTCACATTTCGGGAGCCTTCCCATCACTTGAATACACTCTCCTGATACGCGGTATTGCAAAATTTCCCTTCTTCATATCGACAGTCGAATCTGCTATGCATTTGACGACCACAATTTATTCCTCGAAACTCCACCTTGGCCGCCTCTATGCTATGGGCACCAAAATTTCCTCCTGGACCCACTTCCATATGACCTTGGGCTATGAACAAGGCCCCAACTCTTGGGCACTTCATGATTTCACATTTCGGGAACTTGTGCCTTGCTCCATGTTGAAACCTCTGACTCGCAAAATTGCTAGTTCTCTTATCTACTGCCACGTGCCCCTTTAGTTTAGATGACCCAGATCTATTTTCTTTTGAATCCTTCCAAAACTCCCAAAAGTCGCTTCCATGAACCATCATATCGGTTTCCACCTGTCCCTATAAGATCTAAGGTCCATATCTAATCTTCATTGTGTTGGGATTTCACATCTTAGGAAGTTAAAAGGATACTCATCTCCCTTCCCCCGATTCCTGAATCTCTGACTTCACCACAGTCATATCAATGGTCCATGACTTTCCTTGATCCAATGAACTAGATCATTTCATGAGTCTGCACCTCACGAGTCCTTACAATTCTGCCCTTGGACTTTTTCGACTCGTGAAACCACGAAATCATTGATTCTGTGCCACGTGCCTTTTTGAATGGAACCGTCTTGATCACTTCACGAGTTTTCACTTCACGAGTCCTTACGAATCTATCCTTTTCACTTCCAGAGTTCTGAAACCATGAAATGATGATCTTTAGCCACGTTCCCTTCCCAGTGCCAACAACTAGGATTGACCTCATGACTTCGGACCTTTGTATGATGTTAAACGTCACACAACTTTATGATATCGATCGCCTGAGGGCCGCAAAATCTGAATTTCGAATGGAATCTCCTCTGCTGAAAACTGAACTTGCTCGCTCGCTTTGAGTCCATATTAGACTGTTCTCAGTGTTGTGGTTCATGCTCATGGTCGCGGCTTGTGTAAAATAAAAATTTGGATGACTGGCTAAGGGTTCAGAAAAACATAAGGCTCAGTGACAAAGGTAATGGATATGAGTGCTTAAACAAAAAGGGGAAAACAAAACGACTTTTCCAGTTGAATGGGAAAATTTAAAGACATGGCTTGTGAAGGAGAGAAGAACATGGAAAGGGAAAAAACTCAAGTATAAACCACCAATTCATAGGACCCTGACAAATTCATGTGATAATGTTGGCTCCACAAGGGATGGCATGCTCCCTGTGAGCTACCAAGAATGTGCAGTTCCAGTGCCTTATCTATTGGGATATGGAGTCTTTATTTAAAGAAAAATAAACATAAAAACATGAACGATATTTACAATGGTGGAACGTTGACTGCAGATTTAAACAAATAACTTCTTCAGAAAATGCCCATTTACAAGGCCTCTGAAAACTTCATTACCTTCCAAATTCTGCAACCTGTAAGTATTATTTGAAAAAACTTCAGAAATTTTAAAGGGGCCGATCCATAAGGCCTCAAATTTACCGTGCTTGCCTTTATCCTTCTTGGGCGCATCCCATTTTAGTACTAGATCTACCAGCTGGAAATCCTCCTTTCTTACTTTTCTGTGAAAATCCTGATGATCTTCTGTTGATGCTGATGTGCTTTGTCTAGTAACTACTCTCTAGCTTGCTACACTTCCATCAGTTTCTATATCCTTTTGATCATATCACCAAGCTCTCCTTGGAAGTCTTGGAAGACTTTTTCCACGGGTAAGGCCAACTGAGAAGGAAATATGGCCTCAATTACATATACAAGCTGAAAAGGAGAGACGCCAAGAGATCTCTTTGTTGTCACTTTGTCATCCCACAGAGAAAACTTGAGCTTTGAATCCCATGCTTTCTTATTTTCCTCTAACAATATTTTGATGATCTTTATAAGGATCTTGCAAGAGGACTCTGCTAGTCTGTTCCCTTGAGGGCAGTAAGTTGTTGAGTGAATTAATGCAATCCCAAACTGCTCACAGAATTGAATCAATAGTTCGGCCTTAAAGGATGCAACATTCTCGGTGACAATTATTTTCAGACATCCAAACCTTGCTATAATATCCTCAAGAAAACCAATGATTACCTTATGTGAGGCACTCCTTGTGGGGATAACTTCTATCCACTTGGTAAAGTAATCTGTGGTAGTCAAGATCCATCTATGCTAACCACTAGAAGCTGGATGAATCTCCTCGACAAAATCTAAGCCCCACTGCTGAAAGGGTCCCAAATCCACCACAGGTTTCAAATAAAAGGACTTGAGCTGTTGTTTTCCGGAGAATTTCTAACACTTGACATAAGCCCTGATTTTAGCACAAACATCAGTGAATAGGATAGGCCAGAAATAGCCATCTCTAAGAATCTTGTAGGCTCTGGTTTTCCAAAAGTGATGTCCCCCACACAATCTATCATGAAAGTCAAACATGATTTTTTGGGCTCCCTGTGGGTCTAAACATCTCAACAACACCCTTCGAGGATCTTTCCAATATAAAACTTGATCAATGAGGCAATATTTAATTGATATGATCTTTAAATCTCATACTTTTATTTTTTCCATTCCATTAGGAGGCTGTAACTTCTGTAGAAAGAAACTGATGTCCCTGTACCAAGCACATTCTTCTAATGGAGGGCAGACTTGAGAAATTGTATCAGACAACTCACCCTGCTGATTTTCTGAGAAAGCGTTCATGAAATTTACTCCCAAGTCTTTGCAATTAGTTTCAACCAGCATCTTGGCTAAACCTTGACCCTTAACCAACTTAGTGGGTCTTATCTCCAAGTCAAATTCAAGTATTTTAGCAATCCATTTGCTCCTTATCCCGTCTATGTTGGGTTGAATGAGAATCTCCTTCACAAAAGCTAAAGGGACATATGCAATGACCTTTGAATGCAAAACATAGACCCTGAAGGATTTGAGAGCCTTGACTAGGGCATAGGCCTATTTTTCCATGATGTCATATTTCAACTCTGCATCTCTCAATGCCCTGCTGAAAAAGGCAATGGGCTGCTCGAACCCTTCGTCATTCTTTTGCAACAAAATGACTGCCACTGTGTCAAATGAAGCAAAGGAGAAAATCATAAAATCTTTGGAATAATCAGGGCTAATGAGCACAGGTTCTTCGATCACGACATTCTTTATTTGATCGAAGGAATTACGAGATCCAACAGTCCATTTATTTCGTTTCCTTTCCTCAACATGACTTTATTGTCTTTCACAAGCTCAACAAAATTAGAAACAAACCTCCTCAGAAAATTAATCTTCCCCAAGAAAGACTAAGCTTCTTTCTTGGACCTAGGAAGTGCTAAGGTCTAGATGGATTCCACCCTGCTGGGATCAATCTTTACTCCCTCAGCTGATACTATGTGCCCCAATAATTTTCCCTCCTTCATAGCAAACAATGACTTCTTTGGATTCAGGGAGAGATGAAATTTTTTGTATCTTTGGAAGACCTTTCTCAGATGATGAAAATGTTTTTTATCAGTACTGGAGAAAATTGTAATGTCATCCAGATAAATGACTACAAATTTATCCCTTTCCCCAATGAAGGTGATGTCCATAGCTCATTGGAAAGTTTCCCCTGCGTTCATCAACCCAAAGGGCATCTTGGCATACATGAATGTACCCCATGGAGTGGTGAAAGTTGTCTTCTCTTTGTCCTCAAGTAAGACAAAAATCTTATTGTATCCAAAAAATCCATCAATGATAGACATCCTGGATGCACATTTTACCCTCTTTAATATGTGCTCCATCTTGGGCAAGGGGTAGTTGTCCTTCTTGGAGCTTCTTTTTAGGTTTCTGAAATCGACACAAAGTTTGATTTCTCCACTCTTCTTTCTCACTGGGACCAAGTTAGCCACCCATTCAGAATACCTTAAAGGAACAATAATCTGAGCATCCAAAAGCTTCTTTACCTCTTTCTCCATGATAGGCAACATTATGGGTTTGATTTTCCTCAACTTCTGCCTAAATGGTTTGGCCTCTTCTTTTAATGGGATCTTATGCTCAATGATGCTTGTATCGTATGTTCTGAGATATTCATATGTCCAAGAAAACACATCAGCAAACTCCTTTAATATATCAACATATTCCACCCTTTGTTCCCTTGACAGACTGCTCGACAATTTGACAAATTTTTGATCTTTCTCTCTACTAATGTTGCATTTAGTTACATCAATATCATCATCCAATCCTTTAACTTTCACTGCCACATCATTTCTATCAAATAGTTTCTCCAAAGGAACTAGTCCCTTCGGAATGTGATTGCTAGGAAATTGAACAATATGGTGATTAGTGATTTTGTTCAGGAAACCATCAGCATGAGGATTACTTTCATAATCCCGATCTTGATCAATATGTAGTGAAGAAAACTCATCAATAGTATCAAGGAATCTTTTGATCTCAAGATCATCCTCAAATACTTTCCAATGCTTGTCATTGTTAGGTATAGAGGGTCTACAATTTACTTCTACATCATACCTGAGATTTAGTGGCAAAGGGACTCTGAAATTGCTTGCTGAAACAACCAAAGAATCAACCATGATGTTTTCTTCTCTTGGAATAAATGAAATGTTGAAAGCTAGGAAAAAATTGTCAATAAGGTCCCGCACTTCATTTCTATAACTTCTTAGCCTAGGATGCTTAGCTTGGTAAATATTTCTAACTTGATGGACAATTAACTCAGCATCCCCAAATACTGATATCTCTTCAATTCCCATATCTTTTGCAACCCTCAAACCTAAGACACGAGCTTCATACTCTGCCACATTATTTGTAGCTTCAAATTCTAACTTGTAGGATAGAGCTATAGTCTCTTGAGCAGGCGAAACAAGAACCACTCTAGCACCAACACCTTCCTTAGAAGAGGCTCCATCAAAGAACATTTTCCACATAGAGGTTATAGGAGGGGAATTTTCACAAAAAGTAATAGGCCACTTTTTTATTTCCAGAGGAGGTTCAGGAGCATCCGTGAGTTGCAACAAACTGGATCCCAAATCCGTGTCAAGAGAAAATATATGATGGTTTGTGGGGTTTTCTTCATCACTAATAATGTAGGCCAACTGAGCTTCCCTGTAAAGTTTCCTATGCTCACCCCCAAACACCAAAATGGTAGCATAGGTGAGGTCCATCTACAAAGTCTCCCCTAGTCTTTTTATCCAACATCTAGACACAAGCATCTCGAACTTAGGGGGAACGTCAGCTACCACGTTGTCCATGATCACACTTTTCATTGGTAGCTGGAACAGAGATACGACCAAGTCCTTGATAACCCCAAGAAATTTGACCTTCCTGTAGTCGAAAGAATACAGGTCATGGTAGGGTTTTGTAATCTCCATACCGAGCTCTTCCATGACAATATTAGGCATAAGATTGTGATATGCCCCTGAATCCATCAAACAATTATGTATCACCTTGTCATGTATGTTTAGTGAAGTATAGACGGGAGGGTATAAATCATCTCTATATTCTACCAAAGGACCTAGGATGACTGTAGGTTTCTCATCTTGGAGGTTTATTGAGTCTATGGAATGAGAAGAAGGTTCGAGCTGCAACATTTTGGAGAGGCACCTTTCGATGTCTTCATGCTTGACCAGCTCTGAAATGGGTACATGGATTCTAATATTTTGTATTTCATGCTCAAAGATGAAAGAGGATGGGGCCTTTATAATTTCTCTCGCTTCTGCAACAAGAATTTTGACCACTAGTGGGGTGGTCTGTGCCTTCTTTTCCTTGCTTTGGTCTACAATATCTTTAGCAGGTTTTTCTGCTCTGGTAGGCCGATCAGAGATGTCATATTTCACTTCTTTTAGTTTGGACCTCAGATTATATCTATTTGGAATGTGGCTGGCCTCTTTCCCTTTACTCAGCTCATTCAGTTGATTACTTATGAGGCCCTCTTCATATGTAGATTGAGTTGAATGAGGGGACAAAGAGGAATCTCCAAGGAAATGGATCTCATGATCAATGTCTTCTTCCTCTTCATCTTCATCAGTAAGCAGGTTATTTTGGAGAGGAGTCTGTATTTTCTGATCATCTATGTCCCTATTTCTCTGATCTCTTTGGATGGTCTGAGGGGCATCAATAGGTCTCCTAAAGTTACCCCTGTTATCAACATTTGGGGGATTCCTATAGCTCTTCTTTCCTTCCAATTCGACCCTTTCGATTCTAACAGAAAGGGAATTTAGTAGTTTGGTTACTTCATCCATTTGAGGGGGGAAAGGAAAATAACTAGAAGTCAAACCTTCAGACTTACGTTTTCTTCTGTCTCTATCGGCCTTACTCCTAATCTTATGAACTGCCAATATATTGGATTCTACTTCAATGGCTGCATCATGCATATGAGACAAGGAGGTGTCTCTTCTTTCTCTTAATAGGAGGTAAAACTCAGGGTCAAAAGCATTAACATAAGTCATCTTGGCAGTGGTTTATGTGGGTTTAACTTCAACGTGAATATTTTTATACATCTTATTAAATCTCTTCGAGAAGTCTGAAACAAATTCCCCTTCTTCTCTCTTAAGTGCCCCAAATTTTGTAATATAATAAAGGAGATATTTTTTATTCCCCCAATTTCTTAAGAATGAATCATCCAAAGTGGGAATCCCGTTAATAGATCTAGGAGGCAAGTCCTTAAACCAATCCCTAGCATCACCATCAAGGCTCTGTACAAAAAATCTCATCCACACATATTTATTTTCGATGGACTGAATCTGTATAAATATATAAAAGGATGCAAGGTGCTCTTCTACAGTCACGTCTCCCTCTCATGTGAACTGGGGCATGCGCTTAAGGTAGTCTGTGGCTGAGAGAGATTTCATAGGCTGAGGTAAAACTAGAGGGGCATATCTAGCAACCAATATCTCAGCCATCTTGTTCCTAAGAGGATTAGCACCTGCCATTTGGATGTGAGCTAGAGGAGAAGTAGGTGGAGATATAGTTCAGACAGGTGAGACTGGAACTATGCTTCTGGTGGAAAAGGGAAACAACTGAGTGTTTGAGAAAAAGGTTGGAGAGATGATTGGAATAGAGGTTTTTGTTGCAACAACTCTAACATGAGGAGGATTAGTAAAGCCAGGGGTGGGGAAGTCTCCTAAGGTCCTGTGTCTGAGCCACAATACAAATTCAGGAGACTCAGGAGTGTCGAAGCTTTCTCCTTCCAAAATGGGGCTAGGAGAAGAGAAATCAGCCGAAAAAATTCCGAAATTCAAAGTTCTGGAAACTCCAGCAAATGGAATAACAAGAGAAACATAAATAGTAATTGGGGTTTCTGAAGGAAGCTTATGAAAATTACCAGAATCACCTAGTTTAGAAGCTGAAGTACCTTCTTGAGGGGTCTTTCCTTTCCTGATAATTTTCTCTGGGTCAGCTCTAGGCATGGTTAGAGGTAGCTGTGGATGAGACCGCATGTGTCTTCCTTTAGGAGCCAGTTGAAACAATGGATTCTGACCAGTGGAGTCACCAGGTGCAGGTTGAAATCTTCAATGGTACTGACTTCTGATGCACCTTTAGAATCAATAAGATTTGTCATTCTACCCAGGGAAAATATTCAATTCATCCTCAACAATGGCGCCATAAATGTTAGTACCATAATTCATCTCTAGATTGCAGTAGAGGTAAGCTCAGTACCCATCAGGTTATATGTCATGGTTAAAGGATTTAAAAAGGTCAAATGGGGCAGAATTAAGAGAATATCATTTTAACTCAGAAAACTGGGGCAGTATGCACAAGCAAATGAGGTCTTGATCAACTTCAGCCGGTAAGCTGTAGTAAGGGTGAGTAAGAGGAAGAAATTGAGGAGAATATGTAAAGGTATTCTCTAAACATAAGGTCTTCCAACAACCTAAGGAGGAAAAAACTCTAAAAACAAGATCCTTTTGAATTCAGGGTTTCAAGAAACTGAAAACACTATAACTGCACTGCAATCAAACATCCATTACAACATAGTCACCAAAATCCATGCGAATCATTCAATCATGAACATTCAGTATCAGACACAGATAAGATGGAAATAGAAGTTGACTTTCATTAAAAAATAAATCTCATATCAAGTTACATAACCAAATAAGCAGAGATTCATTACAACATTACAATATGGTAGCTTAGCTCAACCATCAACCCTAACAATATATCAAAACTGAGTATATATACTCAAAAATGTTGCAACTATTAGTAGTGTGATCAAGCCCCTGCATTCAAAGCTTCCAATCGACGCCCACTCTGTCAGAGTGAGCATTCTTTTGTAAGACATGAGCTCATATTAACATGGTTTTTGTAGGAAAATATGCTCCCAGGAGTACCATGGCCTGACGGTTCAGCCCCCATGACCGAACCTTCCATACCTTCCATTTATGGAGTGAGATGAGGTTTCAACCACCACTCCTTTTTTCATTAACTTCCTTCATCGGGATCAGGACAAGACTTAACTTCTAGGGATCTAGCATATGCTACTAGCGACACTTAGAGTCAACCCGACACCTTGAAACCATGATGGTCTCACTCTTTAAGTCACACGAGCATCTTCGACTTTTGGTGCAGGTCTCATGAAATTCACACTCTTTCCTTTGTGCTCCAAAATCTCTTGGTGCCAGCTTCTCCTTCGCTGCATTTGTCCTACATGCGACCTCAGTCTCAACTCCTAGGCGCATCACGATTTCGCATTTCGGGAGCCTTCCCATCACTTGAATAGACTCTCTCGATACCCGATATTGCGAAATTTCCCTTCTTCAGATCGACGGTCGGATCTGAAATGCATCCGACGACCACAATTTCTTCCTCGGAACTCCACCTTGGTTGGCTCTATGCTATGGGTGCCAACCTTTCCACCTAGACCCGCTTCCATATGACCTCAAGCTGTGACCACGAGCCCAACTCCTGGGTGCTTTGTGATTTCGCATTTAGGGAACTTGCACCTTGCTCCATGCTGAAACCTTCGACTCACGAAATCACGATTTTTCTTATTTGTTGCCACATGCCCCTCTAGTTTGGATGACCCAGATCTATTTGCTTTTGACTCCTTCCAAAACTCCCAAAAGTCACTTCTGCGAACCATCATATCGACTGCCACCTGTCCCTATAAGATATACGATCCAGATCTAATCTTCATCGTGTAGGTATTTTGTGTCTCGGGAAGTTGAAAGGCTACTCACCTATCCTACCTTGATTCTCAAATGTTTGACTTCACCAGAGTCAGATCAATGGTCCACGACTTTCCTCGATCCAATGGCCCTGATCATTTCGTGAGTTTGCACCTCGTGAGTCCTTACGACTATGCCCTTGGACTTTTTTGACTCGTGAAACCATGAAATCGCTGATCCTGGGCCACGTTCCTTTCTGAATTTAATGGTCCATATAATTTCGTGAGTTTCCACTTCATGAGTCCTTATGAATCTTACCTCTGCACTTCCCGAGTTTCAAAACTGTGAAATTTTGATCTTTTCCCATGTTCGCTTCCTAGTGCCAACGACTAATATTGACCTCATGACTTTGAACCTTTGTCTGACATTAAAATTCGCACAACTTTATGATCCCGATCACCTAAGGGCCGCAAATCTGAACTTCGAATGGAATCTCCTCTGCTAAAAATTGAACCTGCTCTCTCACTTTGAGTCCATATTAGATCGCTCTAAGTGTTGCGCTTTGTGCTCATGGCTAAGGCTTGTGTAAAATAAAAACTTGGATGACAAGCTAAGTGTTCGGGAAAAAATGAAGGATCAGTGACAAAGGTAACGAAGATGAGTGCTTAAACAAAAATGGGCAAACAAAATGAATTTGTTGGCTGAAGGAGAAAATTTAAAGACATGGCCTGCAAAAGAGAGAAGAACATGGCATGGGCATAGACTCAGGTATAAACCACCAACTCACAGGTTCCTGACAAGTTCATGTGATAACATTGGCTCCACAGGGGATGGCATGCTCTCTGCGAGATTCCAAGAACACACAGTTCCAGTGCCTTATCTATTCGGCTATGGAGTCTTTATTTAATGAAAAATAAACATAAAAACAGGAACTATATTTACAATGGTGGAACATCACCTTCGACTTTAAACAAATAACTTCTTCAAAAAATGCCTATTTAGAGGGCCTCCGAAAACTTCATCACCCTGCAAATTTTGCAACCTGCAAGTATTATTTGAAAAAACTTCAGAAATTTTGAAGGGGCCGATCCATAAGGCCTCAAATTTATCATGCTTTCCTTTATACTGCTTGGGTGCATCCCATTTTAGTACTATATCTCCCAGCTGGAAATCCTCCTTTCTTAATTTCTTGTCAAAAGCCTGCTTGATCTTTTGTTGATGCTGATGTGCTTTGTCCAGTAACTACTCTCTAGCCTGCTGCACTTCCACCAGCTGTTGTATCCTTCTGATCATATCATTAGGTTCTCCTTGGAAGTATTGGAAGAATTATTCCACGGGTAAGGCCAAATGAGAAGGAAAGATGGCCTCAATTCCATATACAAGCTGAAAAGGAGAGACACCAAGAGATCTATTTGTTGTCACTCTGTTAGCCCACAGAGAAAACTTGAGCTTTGAATCCCATGATTTCTTATTGTCCTCTAACAATCTTTTGATGATCTTTATAAGGCTCTTGTTAGAGGACTCTACTAGTCCATTCCCTTGAGGGTAGTAAGGAGTTGAGTGAATCAATGCAATCCAAAAATGCTCACATAATTGAATCAATGGTTTGGCCTTGAAGGATGAAACATTATCGGTGAAAATTCTTTTCGGACAACCAAACCTTGCTATAATATCCTCAAGAAAACCAATGATTACCTTGTGAGAAGTGCTCCTTGTGGGGATAACTTCTATCCACTTGGTAAAGTAATCTGTGGCATTCGATATCCACTTGTGGTGACCACTAGAACTCCCCGATAAAATCTAGGCCCCACTGCTGAAAGGCTCCTAAAGCCACCACAAG
Organism: Picea glauca; assembly: GCA_000966675.3. Lineage (NCBI taxonomy): Eukaryota > Viridiplantae > Streptophyta > Pinopsida > Pinales > Pinaceae > Picea > Picea glauca. Next base: position 74,039 of record JZKD02S1653063.1, read on the forward strand.
TTTCAAAGGCAAGGACATGAGCTGCTATTTTCCTGAGAATTTCTGACAGTTGACACAAGCCTTGATTTTAGCACAAACATTAGTGAATAGGCTAGGCCAGAAATAGCCAGCTCTGAGAATCTTGTAGGCTGTGGTTTTCCAGAAGTGATGTCCCCCACACAAACTATCATGAAAGTCAAACATGATTTTTTGGGCTTCCTATGGGTCTAAACATCTCAACAACGCCCCTAAAGGATCTTTCCAATATAAAACTTGATCAATGAGGTAATATTTAATTGATCTGATCTTTAAATATCTTATTTTTCTTTTTTCCATGCCATCAGGAGGCTGTTACTTCTATAGAAAGAAAATGATGTCCCTATACGAAGCACATTCTGCTAATGGAGGGAAGACTTGAGAACTCATATCAGACAACTCACATTGCTATTTTTTTGAGAAATCATTGATGAAATTTACCCCCAAGGCTTTGCAATTAGTTTCAGCCAACAACTTGGCTAAACCTTGACTTTTATCCAACTTACTGGGTCTGATCTCCAAGTCAAATTCAAGGATTTTAACAATCCATTTGCTCCTTCTCCCATCTATGTCAGGCTGAATGATAATCTCCTTCACAGAAGCTGAATGGACATATGCAATGACCTTTGAATGCAAAACATAGACCCTGAAGGATTTGAGAGCCTTAACTAGGGAATAGGCCTATTTTTCCATGATGTCATATTTCAACTCTGCATCTCTCAATGCCCTGCTGAAAAAGACAATGGGGTGCTCGAACCCTTTGTCATTATTGCAATAAAACGACTGCCACGGTGTCAAATGAAGCAAAGGAGAAAATCATAAAATATTTGGAATAATCAGGGCTAATGAGAATAGGTGCTTCGGTCACGACCTTATTTATTTGGTCGAAGGAATTACGAGATCCAACAGTCCATTTTATTTCATTTCCTTTCTTCAACATGACTATAATGTATTTCAAAATTTCAACAAAATTAGAAACAAACCTCCTCAGAAAATTAATCTTCCCCAAGAAAGACTGAACTTATTTCTTGGACCTAGGAAGTGCTAAGGTTTGGATGGCTTCCACCCTGCTGGGATCAATCTTTACTCCCTCAGTTGATACTATGTGCCCCAGTAATTTACCCTCCTTCATAGAAAACGATGAATTCTTGGGATTAAGGGAGAGACCAAATTTTCTGCATCTTTGGAAGACCTTTCTCAGACGATGACAATGTTCTTTATCAGTCCTACATAAAACTGTAATGTCATCTAGATAAATGACTACAAATTTATCCCTTTTCCCAATGAAGGCGATGTCCATAGCTCGTTGGAAATTTTCTCCTGCGTTCATCAACCCAAAGGGCATCTTGGAATACATGAATGTACCCCATGGAGTGGTGAAAGCTGTCTTTTCTCTGTCCTTAGGTAAGACATAAATCTGATTGTAGCCAGAAAAGCCATCAATCATAGACCTCCTGGATGCACCTGTTACCCTCTGTAATATGTGCTCCATCTTGGGAAAGGGGTAGTTTTCCTTCTTGGATCTTTTGTTTAGGTTTCTGAAATCGACACAAAGTTTGATTTATCCACTCTTCTTTCTCACTGGGACCGAGTTAGCCACCCATTCAGAATACCTTAAAGGAACGATTAATCTGAGCATCCAAAAGCTTATTTACCTCTTTCTCCATGATAGGCAGTAGCATGGGGTTGATCTGCCTCAGCTTCTGCCTAAATGGTTTGGCCTCTTCCTTCAATGGTATCTTATTCTCAATGATGCTTCTATCGTATGTTCTGAGATCTTCATATGTCCAATAAAACACATCAGCAAACTCCTTTAATAGCTCAACATATTCCGCCCTTTGTTCCCTTGATAGACTGCTCAACAATTTGACAAATTTTGGATCTTTCTCTGTACCAATGTTGCATTCAGTTACATCAACATCATCAACCGATAGTTTAACTTTCACTGCCACATCATTTATGTCAAATAGTGTCTCCAAAGGAACTAGTCCCTTCAGAATGTGATTGCTAGGAAACCGAACAATATGGTGATTACCGATTTTGTTCAGGAAAACATCAACATGATGATTACTCTCAGAATCCTGATCTTGATCAATATGTAGTGCAGAAAACTCATCAACAGTCTCAAGGAATATTTTGATCTCAAGATCATCCTCAAATACTTTCCAATGCTTGACATTGTTAGATATAGAGGGTCTATAATTTACTTCTACATCATACCTGAGCTTTGGTTGCAACGAGACTCTGAAATTGCTTGCTGAAATAGCCAGAGAATCAACCATGATGTTTTCTTCTCTTGGAATAAATGAAATGTTGAAAGCTAGGAAAAAAATGTCAATAAGGCCCCACACTTCATTTCTATAACTTCTTAGCCTAAGGTTCTTATCTTGGTAAAGATTTCTGACTTGATGGACAATTAACTCAACATCGCCAAATACTGACATCTCTTCAATTCCCATATATTTTGCAGCCCTCAAACCTAAGACGAGAGCTTCATACTATGCAACATTATTGGTAGCTTTGAATTCTAACTTGTAGGTAAGAGATATAGTCTCTTGAGCAGGCGAAACAACAATCACTCCAACACCAACACCTTACTTAGAAGAGGCTCCATCGAAGAACATTTTCCACATAGAGGTGATAGGAGAGGAATTTTCACAAAAATTAATAGGCTGCTTTTTGATTTCCAGAGGAGGTTCAGGAGAATCGGTGAGTTGCATAAAACTAGATCCCAAATCTGTGTCAGGAGCAAAGATAGGATGGTTCGTGGGGTTTGCTTCATCATTAATAATGTAGGCCAACTGAGCTTCCCTGTAAAGTCTCCTATGCTCACCCCCAAACACCGAAATGGTAGCATAACTGAGGTCCATCTACAAAGTTCCCCCTAGTCTTTTTATCCAATATCTAGACAAAAGCATCCCAAACTTAGTGGGAATGTTGGCTACCACGATGCCCATGATCACGATTTTCATTGGTAGCTAGAACAGAGATATGACCAAGTCTTTGATAACCCCAAGTTACTTGACCTTCTTGGAGTCAAAAGAATATAGGTCATGGTAGGATTTTGTAATCTCTAGATCGAGCTCTTCCATGACAATCTTAGGCATAATATTGTGAGATACCCCTAAATCCATCAAACGGTTATTTAGAACCTTGTCATGTATGTTCAGGGAAGTATAAAAGGGAGGGGATGAATTGTCTCTATATTCTACCAAAGGACCTAGGATGACTGTAGGCTTCTCATATTGGAGGCTTATTGAGTCTGTGGAATGAGAATAAGGTTCGGGTTGCAACATTTTGGAGAGGCACCTTTTGAAGTCTTCATGCTTGACCAGCTCTAAAATGGGTACAAGAATTCTAATATTTTGTATTTCATTCTCAAATCTGAAGGAGGAGGGGGCTTTTGAATTTCTCTCACTTCTGGAGAAGGAATTTTGACCACCGGTTGGGGGGTCTATGCCTTCTTTTCCTTGCTTCGGTCTGCAATATCTTTAGTGGGTTTTTCTTCTCTGGTAGGCCGATCAGGGATGTCATATTTCCATTATTTCTGTTTGTACCTCAGATTATATCTGTTTGGAATTTGACTGGCCTCTTCCCCTTTACTCAACTCATTTAGTTTATTACTAATGAGGTCCTCTTAGTATGCAGACTGAGTTAAATGAGGGGATGAAGAAGTATCTCCAAGGAAATGGATCTCAGGATCAATATCTTCTTCCTCTTCATGTTCATTAGTAACCAGGTTATTTTGGAGAGGAGTTTGGATTTTATGATCATCTCTGTCCCTGTTTCTATGATCTCTTTGGATGTTCTAAGGGGCATTAGTAGGTATCCTAAAGTTACCTCTGTTATCAGAATTTGGGGGGTTCCTATAGCTCTTCTTTCCTTCCAATTCGACCCTTTCCATTCTAGCATAAAGTGACTTTAGTAGTTTGGTTACTTCATCCATTTGGGGGGGTAAGCAAAAGAACTAGAAGTTGAACCTTCGGACTTAAATTTTCTTCTGTCTCTATCAGCCTTACTGATGCAACATCCCTACCTCAATAGGTTCTGCATGACCTCTCGGTCTAAGGATATTTCTTAATCTCCCCTTTGATCTTGATTGACTCCTTGATTCCCCGCTGGATTCTTCAACACACAAGTTTTCCACTAGTCCTTCTTATGAGTTACGCCTACACAAACTGGCACTAAACATGAAATATTACTCACTTGGCCAACTGACGTGACCACGACTTTCACCCAAAAGGTATTTCAGGTTTCGTGACTCCGCGATCCCTGATGTGATATCCTCTGACTCTTTCAATCTCTGAAACCCTCAAAAAGGCTAACAGATCTTTGACTCCCCCTTAACATTGCCTGATGTGACCCTCAGCTACGGTCTGGGGCCCAAATGTTTCTACACCTTGGTATTTCGTGTATCGATGAGTTTTAGCACAATAAATCCCTTCGCCTGATAGCCGAAATTGTGATAGCTTCCCATCACAAATCGACAGCTCTAAGCTTCCCGTGATCTGATGGTCCTGATTCTATCAGGACTTCATGAATCGGGAGTTCGGAACTCTCAACTCCAAGTTGCAACTTCTTCCATGCCCCGAATTCCAAAACAACAAAATTCAAGCACGAGATCAACGACCCTCGTTGATCCAGATCCAATGGCCACTACTCCTCTTGAGCTTATGAGTGATGAAATACACTCAGCCTTAACCCTCCCACTGGTCTACAAGATCCAATGGTCCACGAAACTTCGGCGCTTCTCCCTCTGAGAATTTTAACCATCCGTTCAGACTTCTCAAAGACTCCTGCCCAATTACTTTGGTGTCTTTCCTCCTGAGCTTGTTTCTCTACGAGGTAATTTTAGACCTTGTCCTTCCTTTAAATTCTCTCAATTCTCTATTCTTCCTGAGATTAACCTTTGCTATGGATTCAAGGAGTCAAAAGGGTTCTTGTGCGCACTCCTTGCGGCATTCACAATAACCTCTCGTTATTTAAAATCTCCAACTTTGTGCACTTTCCTACAACAACCGTTCTTCAACCCTTCTCCTTGGTTGAAAAAGTCTAAGACTTCAACCAACCTGCACACTCCTTGAATAGCTCTTGTGCTATGCTTGCACTTCTGTGGATATAATTACCTCTATAATAAAATAGGGGTAATAATTTGTAAAATGAATCGCACTCCTTGATATACGTCAGGGGTCCATTGATGAAAAGGGACTGGAGAAAGTTCGGATCCAATTCCTACAGTTATGGATATAAGTGCAATCAAAATTCCTGGAGAGTTATACATTTGTGTATCT
>JZKD02S1653063.1:79394-97690 GCA_000966675.3 Picea glauca
GATCGAATATTCCTCCATACTCTATCTCCTTCTTTCTTAAGGAATCTTTCCCAAGAGGGCTTAGTTTATCTATCTATGATTTATGTTCTATTCTTCTTTTTTCTCTTTTGTTCTGATAAACATATTGATAAATCCCGACCCGAACGAGAATTAATTTCTAATTTATCAGGATATGTAAATCCACTATATAGATAGGTAAATCTCGATCCTGTTTATGAATTAACGGAAATGTGAAAAATCTCTATTGGCTTCTGCCATTCTATGAGTCTCTTCCTTTTTGTGTATAGCATTGCCATTCCCTCTGGAAACATCCATTAATTCGCGACTCAATTTGAAATTCATATTTCGACCCAGATGTTTTCGAGATGCCCCTAATAACCAACGAATGGAAAGTAATTTTCCTTGTGTAGATATTATCTCAATGGGAACTTGATAATTTGATCCACCCACACGTCTTGCTTTGACTATTACATTGGGAGTTACTCTACGTATTTCTTGGCGTAGAACAGATAGTGGATTTTTCTTCGTCTTTTGTTGAATATTTTTGATGGCTCGATACAGAATTCGATAAGACAATGGTTTTTTCCTATTTTTAAGAATATGGTTAACCTCCATGTTAACTAATCAATTATAATAAATAGGATCGGATTTTGCAGTTTTTTTTCAGTACTTTGCCGTGACATGAGTGTGAAAAAGGTTCAAGAATCTATTTCATAAAAGCTGCAAATCATTTATTTTGGATTTTTGACTCCATATTGTAGGGTGTATCTCTAAAGGTATGAAAGATCTCCCTCCAAACCGTACATACGACTTTCATCGAATATGACTTTCCACATGATTCTATCCGCATAGATGAGATATATTCTTTATGCATATAATTCTGTTTACTCACTCTCGATTGAGTATCCATTCCATTTCTTTCTTTTGATATGATTGGAAATCCTGTATTTTACATATCTATACCATCAAGTCCTTAGGTTTACAATATAGTGTATAAAAAAAGTGTTTCAAATCATTGCTATTTGACTCGAACCTATTCTCCAACTCTGTTCACTTTCATGCAACAACCGTTCTTCAACCCTTCTCCTTGGTTGTAAAAGTCTAAGACTTCAACCGGCATGTTCACTCCTTGAACAACTCTTGTGCTATTCTTGCACTTCTTTGGGTATAAGAGCAATGATATCTCTCCTGAGATAAAACTTATAACTCATCAACGCCCTCTTTGCGGACTCTCACTGCACTCCTTGCAGTATTTCTTAGGAAGAGAAACAATTGAAACTTATATTTCTTCTCTCACAGACTTCATACATTCACCATGAAATCACGAGCACACACACACAACTAGCATTGAAACAGATGCATAATATAGAATATAAGCAAACTGTAAACATACCATTCAATAGATGCAAACAATAAGCATTGAAACACCATGAAATAGAATCAAAGTATTCTTATATTAATTCTGGTGCTCCTGTAAATGGATTCTATAGAAACAATTATCTACTTATACCGCCTTCTACAATCTATGTTCCTCTATTCTCTTTTGCTCTTCAGCTCTCTTACGATTACAAAGAGAATAATTCTTTTTTTTTTACAATACAATACATGCGAGGGAGATTTCTAGAGTTTTCCCTCCTACAGCTCTAGCTGTATAATGGAAATTAAAATCTACCTACTTTACATTCATTACAATTAAATGCCTCCATATCTGACAGATGAGAGAAATGATCAAGATCTGTTTTACAATCTTTAAAACATAAATGCAAATACATCCTTCTGGCTGTAACATTAATGCTCCATCTTTTGAAATTCAAAATGCCCTTAAAATGTGTGCTGGTGCGTCTCCAGTTGTCCTTCTCTTTTACGCTTGCTTTGTTGTTTTTCTTAGGATGGTCCTGCATCACTTACTCCTAAGCTTATCAATTTCCAATATATTATATTCTACTTCAATGACTGCATCTTTCATATGAGCCAAGGAGGCAGCTTTTCTTTCTTTCAATAGGAGGCAAAAATCAGGGTCAAAAGCATTAGCATAAGTCATATTGACAGAGATTTCTGTGGGTTTAACTTCAATGGGAATCTTTTTATACATATTATTAAATCTCTTCGAGAAATATGAAATAAATTCCCCTTCTTCTCTCTTAAGTGCCCCAAATTCTATAATATAATAAAGGATATCTTTTTTATTCCCCCAATTTATTAAGAATGAATCATCCAGAGTGACATTCCCGTCAATAGATCTAGGAGGAAAGTCCTTAAACCAATCCCTAGAATCACCATCAAGGCTCTGTACAAAAAATCTCATCCACACATCTTCATTTTCAATGGCCTGAATCTGTGCAAATCTATAAAAAGATGCAAGGTGCTCTTCTGCAGTCACGTCTCCCTCTCCTGTGAACTGTGGCATGTGCTTAAGGTAGTCCATGGCTGGGAGAGAATTCATAGGATGAGGTAAAATAAGAGGGGCATATCTAGCAATCAATATCTCAGCCATCCTGTTCCTAGGAGGATTAACACCTGCCATTTGGACATGAGCTAGAGAAGAAGTAGGTGGAGATGGAGCTCAGACAGGTGATACTGGAATTGTGCTTCTGGGGGAAAAGGGAAACAACTGAATGTTTGAGAAAAAGGTTGCAGAGCTGGTAGGAACTCGAGATTTAATGGTGCAACCTATGTATACACATGTTGTATAGTAGTTAGGGCATGTATATGTCGAAAAATACATTTTTTTATCTCTGGGAACTGAAAAAAGGGACTTCAAGTCTGAATAGGGAAATGGAAAAGGCATTTTGAGCAAGTTGCATGGGGTGAGGCAAATATTTCTATAACAAATTCCCCTTAATGTGCGAGGTCAGAGGAGTATCTGCGATGGATGAAATACATTATAATTACTAGAAGTGGAGTAATGGAGACCCAGTTGGACGAACTAGTTGCTCATAAGAATATTACAATTCATAATGACTTTGTACGTATGGATGCCAATTTGAATTACACTACAGACCCATGTGGAAATATACCAAATATCTATTCATGTCCATGAATAGGAAATACAAAAGGAGATACATGCCATAGGTTGTCATAGTCACGAACAAGGCCTAGTGAAAACAAATCTCAAATTCAATCTGAAGATATCTGTATACAATGGAGTACAATCTTCTCTCCCATGATCACTGAAGTCATATAAGTACTGGTCCAATGGATGATAGAAACAACTTAGGAAAGCTGCAACTTCGAACTGATGTATTCAAGTCTTCTACATGATCTGCTAAAACTGCAAGTATACATCATGTGAATAAAAGATTTGAGGTCGAACACAATGAGACTTCATTTGATTATCGGTCATTAAGGTATACCGTTAAGAAACATGAGACAACATACCGATAACGAAAGTAGGTATCAAGGAACTGAGTAGATTCTTTCCACTGTGAATAAAAGTGTTGAGGTTGAACACTTGAAGAATCCATCGATGAGGAGACATTTATGTATTCTCAACTATTGATGGCGAGAGAACCTGTCACTGATGACTGCAAGCCTCTAGGTACTCATAGGACTCTAGGTCCCATTTCCAGAATAGATGGGCTAAAGTTGATGGAAGGGGATCTGCTGAAAGGAGAGCATTAAGGAATCTCTCATCATTCAACACGAGGTACAAAGTAGGAGCTTGATGATTTGGAGGAACTCAGATGAAGAACATGTTCACAAACCACCGAACCTGTGCATCTTTCACATGCACCATATGCAAGTAGTGCACAAAAAAGACCCTATGAATAACAACCAATGAGGAAAACTACCGACAAAAGAGAGGAAACCATCAATAAGGCTAATGAAATCTAAGAAACTGCACGGATCCCAATGCATGAATAAATTTCCCACCATCGAGCACAAGGGAACCCCCCCAGTCAACGACCAATGAGGAGAAGTCGAATGATGGTTTCAAGGTTACCTACCCATAAGAAAAGTAGGACTAGGGTGCATAGTAGGACTACAACTTCATGTAACTCTGAGACACACTGAGGGTATGGCCAACATGAAAAGTCAAGAGTTTTGAGAAATGGACGACACAAATTGATAGACATCCTTTGAACATATGAGACATATGGATGACTCTGGCAGCATAGACTCAATGATGAAAATTTATGATGAAGGAGGAACCAATCAAACTCTCCATAGGGGCTGGAAGAGTAACCAGGGAGTAAACTCTAAGTAACGAGCTCAACTTCCTAAGGTCATGCTAAACCCAAAATTTTGATGACAAGTGGACTCAAAATTTTGTTCTCTGTTCAAAGGCGAGATGACTGCTTCCAACATAAGATAATATTCTTTTCCCTCGTGTCTTTTTCTATTTTTTCATAGTCAAATGAATGCTATGATACATAGGAGGAAACAAATTTCATGAGTAAGAAACTAGTTCCAATAGTGGAACATACCTATGCTCAATGCAAGGAGGTGCATGTAGGATATGGACACTCGGGGGAATGTTTCCTCTTGGGGTATAGGGTGTCAAGCTGAAAAGGATATAAACAAGGCTATGTGTGGATGATGAAGCAAACTGTTGAGGTGATAGGTTTATAATATGAAAGCGAGAACCGACAATAGGCTCAATATTGCAAGCAAGAGAATGAGATGCAATTACAACTTAACTACAACAAATATCCTTTTTCATAAATTTAGTCCCCTAGGCCCGAAAAAGTATAAAACAATACCCAGGAGAACTCTTCTATCCACTAGTGACTAGAGTGTTTCTTTTTCAAAATTAGTCTACTTGATCCGAAAAAGGGTTAAACTTACACGAAATAGATGTCCTTTCAAATCAAATTTATGAGTGTGAAAGAGACAAGTTCACTCGACAATATTTTCACTTTTTTAGAGTCAGAAAAAATAGCTTAAACACGACTCATGGATGCTGTTCTAAGCAACATATCATGGGGGAAGCCAAGGCTCCCTGCAGGACTTCTGTCGAAATTCAATAACTCATAGATAAATGAAACAATCTTGGGAAAACCCAAAGCTTTCCAAGTCGAGGAGGATAAAATGCATGTAGAGGTTACCTTATCTACAATATATAAAAGAATTCCCCTTATCTAGAAGGGTGTATAAGAAGGAAGTTGATTCTCTACAAGATCATTCCAATCAAAGAAAACCACCCTAGTACTTGGAGGCAACATACTCTAAGAGAGTGGAAAGCTCCCTTGTTCAGAAGGTACAAAATCATAAATGATAAGGACATGGTCAAAAGACACATCACCCCTCAAAACAAGAGTGTGATTGATTGAAGATTGCATTCACAATGTCACTTCCTTGGACTTGTCACTTCCTTAGATTTTTCACTCTTCAAGAAAAGAGTGAGATTAACCTAAGATTGCATAGGCACAACCGCTTCTTCAACCGTTGGTTGAAAAGGATGGGAGACAACAAGGTCAAGAGACACATCACCGCCAAAACCAGAAGTGGTGTCGGTCAAAGATTTCATCGACATGACCACTAGTTGAAAAGGATGCGAGACAACAAGGTCAAGAGACACATCACCCCCTAAAGGAAGAGGGGTGTCAGCTGAAGATTGCAACAACACAACCATTGTATCAGCCAAAGAAGAACTAGAATGCTGGGAAACCAAAGACAAATCAGAACCCGAAGGGCCTCCAGGCAAGGACCACGCTTCTTGTACCACATCAGTAGCATAGCACAAATGAGTAAGGTGATCTCCTTTGCAAATCCTACAAAGGAACTTGGGCTTACGTATTACATGTCTAGGCTTCTCAATCGTATGAATTCCCCCAACATGAATTGTAGAGGCTAGTAGAAAATCTACAACATGAATTGCAGAGGTTGGTGATGAACTTCCAACATGAATAACAGAGGTTGGTGACAAACCTTCAACATGACTAGCAGAGGTTGATGATGAACTTTCAACATGACTAGTAGATGTTGGTGATGAACCCCCAACATGACGGGCAGAGGTTGGCGATGTATGTGTAGTTTTACTAGAAGTGACTAGAGTTGTGCCCCCAGCATGACTTGCAGCTACTGGTTGTTGGTCTTCAACATGACTTGCATAGGTTGTCAACCTATCTCCAACATGAATAGAAGAGGTTGGTGACATAATGCCAGTATGAATCACAGTGACTGGACTTATGCCCCCAACATGATATGAATTGGTTGGTTGCTAGTCTTCAACATGACTTGCAGAGGTTGTTGACCAATATCCAACATGACTAGCATAGGTTGGTGATATAATTCTAGTATGAATCGCAGTGACTGGACTGGTGACGGTTGGTTGCAGAAATTGAGACCAAGGTTCCAGGAAAGACTATTTTTGAGAAATTGTATGCCAGAAAGGGTTCTGGTATACACCATGGACCCATTCAATGGGGAGATATCCTCCTCGAAACTTATTCATAAAGGGTTGTAAGGGCATCGTCACTGAGGAATCCACTTGTGAAGAGAAAGCAACATGACAAGGGTTACTCCGGTGAGGATATATGTTTCCCTCATACGAAGGAATTCCATGAAGGGGGTTACCCATACTATAAAACTAACTCCCCCTAGATGAAACACCAGAGGACATATGGAGGTCCGCCATGGGAAAAGTGTTCGTAGGAAAAAACTTAGTGAAACAAGGATAGATGGCCGAGATGTAATAAGTAGAATGACCACCCATTTGAGCACTTTCTCCTGGAAAAGTGAAGCTAGGATTGGATCCATAGGAAGGAAGATTCCAACCTCTTACCGTAAGAGTTGGTTGAGGGATATGACTCCCACCAAATGAAAATGGAGAATAAGAAGGCATCATGCCCCTGGACCCAAAACTAGGATTCACATAAGAAGGTGACCCAAAATCCTATTCCAAGGCTCTAAATCTTAAGCTAGTTTGTGCACCCTAAAAAATAAGGTCATTTCTAATCAATTTTAAATTTATCAGTGTTATTTTTAGTGGCTTTTCTTACTCAAAAGGTGCGGTCGTGAAATTGATGATGTTGTGACTCAACAAGTAAAATAAATGAATATGAATGAAATGCAAAGTCCTAACTTCAATTCCCAATAAATGATAAGCTTTTCAAAATGCAACTTTCAATTTAATTCTACAATTTCAAATAAGATGCAATATTTCCATACATGTACTAGTATCAACGATAAGAACCCAAAAGAAAAAATGCCAATAATGCAAAATGTATTTTTTTGTATTTTCAATATAATAGAATGAAAATGCAAGGATTGAACAATAACTTGATATAAATATTCTACTGTATGTAAACAGAGACAAACCAAGTATAATATCAAGAAACAAACACCCAACCCAGGATGCAAGGACAACCAATGAAAATGATGATGAGAAAGAAAAATTGCATGAAAATTCAACCAAATAAAGGTTTCCTATCACTCTCCAGACACCTAACAATCATAACAAAGACCTAATAAGACTCGACAACCATCAAAACTTACCCAAAAAACATCAAACTCAACAATCAAGCAAACAAGGATGATGTACACAACTGTTCAGGAGAAAACCGCGTATATATGCTTCCTACAAAATGACAATTCGTGTATGTACACGACTGTTAGGGAAAAAACCACGTATATGTATTGAAACACTTCCAAGTTAAGGATAAGGCCAAGAAACTCAGACTCAAAATGAACAGAGGCTGTCAAGAAATCAATCGACAAGAAACTTAAGATAAACGAGAGCAATCAAAGGAGAAAAGTAGTCCAAACCCCAAAAAGAAGATTCAATCCCCAGTATTGTTGCCAATTCTGTTACAAGGAAAATCACTTTATGGCATGGGGTAAACCACAACAGACGAAAATGAATGTAGAAATCAACTCTAATATTAGGTATGCTATATAAACAAATATGATAACAAGACAAGATAAAGAGCCTACCTCGTCTATATGTTCGATGAAGTCCACCAATGGGCACTTGACTCAAAACAATACACCTGCAACTTGTCCTCAAAAACCAAGATACGCAAGCATATGGTAAAAATATATAAATTTAACACATATAATAGCACAATCCATCAATATTCATAACAAATATGCCCATGGAATAACAATTCATATATTTGCAAGACATTAATTGGATGAGAAAAGAGTATTTCTATTAAAATGTAATCAAYAGAAGTGTATGAATGACAAATTTCTGTGTTGGCACGTTCGGAACCGAGAAACTAAGTCCCTTCCAGCCGRGTCTCCACCACTTCAATACTCCACCAAAGGTAAGATCATATAAGAGAGAAAATGATGTTCTCCATCACATATCAAAGAGCTTGGGGGATGAACAATGTGTTTAGACTTAAAAGGACAAAGGGATGCAAACTCAATATGAAGTGAATAATTTCTCCAGAGTAACTTTTCTCTCAAAGTTGAATTCTTCTCCTCTTCCACCACTTGGATATGAGCCATTCATAGCCTTCAAATGGAACTAAAGGGATGATTTAGAATGTTTCCAGTATATGGAAGGTCAAGGATCATGGATCCCGTGACATGACATGGAAACCCAACACCATTTTTTAATATTGAGCATAAAACCCGATGTTCGCGGGTTGTAATGGTGCAACCTGCGTATACACATGCTGTATAGCTGTTAGGGTGCACATATGTGGAGAAATACAATTTTTTTGTCTCTGGGAACTGCAAAAAGGGACTTCAAGTCTTCATAGGGAAATGGAAAAGGCCTTTTGAGCAACTTGCATGGGGTGAGGCAAATCTTGCTATAACAAAACATCTCTCCATATTAAAAGGAGCAAATCTTGATAACATTCAGGAACACACCTACACTCCAGGAATTGATAGAAAATAAAAAATTCCATGAGAAACATAAATAAGAAGACCTAAAAGAGATCAAACAACCATGGAAAACATATGATGGAGAGAAGACATTAGAACCTGATATCAATGAATTTCTTTCATGACTATCATCAGATCTTTTATGCGTTCAAGAGACCAATAAACAAATAGTACTAGATCTACATGGCATGAACAAGGAGGACATACAAAGTGATGGTTATGAAAAAGTGAAACAAGGGCATCATGACTACATTGAAATATGGTTCGAGGAACCTATCAATTCACAACATTCCTTCACTATTCAACAATTCTTGACATCATATCAATCAAAGTAGTTGGTTTCTCATATGATGGTATCTATCAAAAGTATATATTTCAAACTTGAATATGCGTTTATTTGTAATCTTGTTATGCACATGGCTCCATTGGAAGTATTCTTATACTTGAAAGAGATTTTCTTTTTTCAATGAAAGTAGGATAAGGTAGAATAATAAATAAATAAACAAAATAGTAAAGATAAAAATAAGTCAATTGTGAAAACCGATTTACTAACACAACTGGACATGAGCTTTTCTTGAAAACTAGGAAACTAGTGGAAAAAATTCTCAATACGTTATACATGTTGGTTCAATATTGTATTATGTTTATTCAAATCATTTTTTTTCTATGCTCATACTTGATGATGTGGGATTCCTTAAGGCCTTCCTTTTAGTAGGTCTTGTCCCATAGAATTCAACAATGTATTTGGGATCAAGATCAACAGATATTTATAATTCCTTCGAACTTGTATGCCTCAATGAAAGGTTTCCTCGTTGATAGCAGTGGGGATGCATTAATGCCTCCTAAATATCAGATCCTATAGGTTACTCAAATCCAACACATTCATTCATGTATGACAGGATACATTAAGGTACCTTGATGCTCATTGGCATCAGTAGTGAGTAGTGTCTCATTGGTTAACAAAATCCATTAATGGTCGGTAATCCAATTATTTTTTCCTATCCTTGAATTTATAAAATTATTTTCATGGTAAGAATTGTACCATAGATTCAGGTTTTGATGAAAACTATATGGTTTAATGATATCGACAGTTGCACCCTTTTCTACATTTTGCAAATAAAAAGGGGATGTCATGCTTGTTGCAATATCTTTCCTTGTAGCAGAATTTATGTTTCCTTGTATTAGTATTCATAGAATAGGTTACAATAATATTTTGTATTCAATACATATGATAAATGTGATTAGCAAAACATGGTTTCAGGTTCAAAATAAACTCCAAACCTTTAGCTTCAAAAAAACATCTAGATTATGTACCAACTCAATAGCCTCTTCATTCTTCCAACAACGGATAATCAAATATTAGATCTTAGAAGGATGCATGCGTACATGCATCATCCTTAGTGTGGGAGCGAGAGAAGTATTGAGTTCAAAATCTCAATCGTGATCTCATTGTTTAAATTATGCCATAAGGGGATCTTTAAAAGCAAGTTAATTTCTGCAGCTTTAAGATTTTTTGTACTTACAGTGACTTTCAGTAGCTACCATAAGTCTCGTGTACATGTTTTTTAAGAAACTATTGGACATTAACTTGTTTTTCAAACGAACATATAGAACATATTATGAATTTCATGAGATTCATTATTCACAATTCTAAAATATTCATCAACCATCTTCAGATTTTCATTAGCCATCTTCAAATCTTCATCAACAATCTTCATATCATTATGGAAAGATAGAGGTAAATTGGAACAATATAATTTCAAGCATTTTAGTATTCTAGAATTTGATTTTTGCCTCAGCAATAGGGTTTTGTTTAAAAAAATATTGCAGATGATAGTTGCACAAGATCATAACTTACTTTGGTTTATGAGGATTTTTTAGAGAAAGTTAATTTCTGCAGTTTTTTTTTAGATTTTTTGCAGTTTCAAATATTTTAAGTGGCTACTGAAATTCCTCTGTAAAGTGTTGTAGAAAATAGATTTCCTATAGCATCTATTTCCAGGATTGATATTTGTGCGTCATTTGCAAGCAGATGAGGCTAAATTAAAGAATTTTGAGACATGGGTTTTAAGGAGAATATAATAATTTGAGTAATATAAGGGAACAAGTTTTAGAAAATGCATGATAAGGGATGCACATGCATCTTTTTAAATCCAATATAATACCAATTACCAGAATTTATGTAACAATCAATTATTTTTCTGTAGTAGATTTGTAGTTTTATATGGTTGCATGCATCCCAAGACAAGATCATGACTTGGAAATTCTTTCAAATCATGAACATATGGTAATCCACCTATCAACTAAGATAATGAGTCCACCAGGTCAGCATAGGAGCAATGTCAAAGTTTCGGTCAACACTCCTTACACCTAGGGTCCAACACTTGATTCGTGTTCCATCTTCCAAGCAATGATTGGTAAACTTGAGGTAAATCATTATAAAACTTTTTTATTTATTAAAAATTTAGGAAATTTTGATAAGAGACCACCATAAGCTTAATATTCCTATCATATATTCTATTCCATCATTTTATTTTATCTCCACCTTTTCCACTTTGCAAATTACCTTACTTCACATTTCATCTTCAAACCTCTTATCACCATTTTACCACATCATCATACTTTCTTTTTATCCTTTTTATTATGATCCAGTGTGAATCCAAGGAGTTGTATGATAAATACATGTTATGAGAACCTTCAAAAACATATGTGACATGATGTTGACCTTTTGTAATTTCATATTGTATTTCTGAGATTAATACAAAGAGTTTTGGCTACTTTTCAATTGCATGAGTTGTATGCTTTAGTTTTGTGATTTCAATATTATAGTTTTCTTCCAACAATGTTCGCCGAGCCAAGAGGCCCCCCTTAAGGAGGAGTGAATTTCATTTCTTTCTATTGGTATTGTTTTCAATTATTAGTTGTGTGGATTTCATTTGTCATTCTTTCATTTCCTGCAGTTTATTTATTTATGTTTGCAATACACATGAACACTAACACAAATAAATTATTTATTGAATAAATGATTGTTCAATTGAATAAAAGATTATTCACACTAATCATAAAAACCTTCGTTAATTGGATGATTGAAAGCCTATGATTGTTTAATAGCTAATGATCCAATAGGTTAATGATCTCAGGTGTTTAGAATCATTCTTGTGATTTTATTATATTTGTTTCTTTAGTATTTGAAATTAATCTGTTTTATATATCTAAGAAACAACTATGTTTATGTAGCTAAACAATGGACAATTACTCTATTTTCTATAGCTAAGCAATGACTCTGTTTCTGCAAATAAACAATTAATAGTTTTTGATTTCTCATAATATTCATTTAGAGATAGATTAGGAGCTAATGCCTAGATGTATTTTGCATGCATTTCATCAATTTACAAACCCTAGGTTAATTATTTAATGTATAAAAGTTCACCTAATTGAACTAAATGATAGTTGTGGGAATGGATTTGTTAAAACAATGTGTTGCTGGTGAGATCCCTATTGAGATAAAAAGTGATGAACATCATCCATGTGAGAATACTGGTGACTAATATGGTCTCCACCATATATCTTGCAAGGAAACTTCAATTTCTTCTTCCTTTTCATGCCTCCCACATCAACATTTTGAGGTTGAGAAGCCCCTTTCCCAGGATTAAAATTATTTTCTTACCTCTAGGGTGCTAAGATTTCTTCAGTTTTGTGGATTGGATTGAATGAACCTCATAGGTTTGAGCAAGGATTGTATCACTTTGGGTTGTTAGTGCATTTGTGGGTGGATTTGTTGATTTGGACATATGACTCATATATCCACTTAATTGGCCAACTGTAGCACAAGATACAAAATCAACCACACCATTGGTATGCAGTCTTAGATTAGGTTTTATAGGATTTATTGATGGCCTCGAAGCATGTGGAATAATATAATACAATGTGCTATACTAAGAGTATATCAAGTAAAAAATTTGAGCATGAAAAATTACTTTATTGTCAGTAAATTCCCCTGACATAGCTACATCCTTGGAAATAAGTGGAAATAATGACTTAAAAAACCAAAAGAAATTGATTCAGAATTTCATCTCTGATGAACTTACACTGATTTCCCCATTCATGAATATGATTAGAGATATGTGTGGTGTTTATTTAACATAATGAAATCAAAGTCTCATTTCCAATCTCATATCGAATTGACAGTTGGAAGTGAACCAAAAATGACATGGATAAGAATGTAAAGTCATTATACAAAGCACCTGGTAACACAATGTACCATTTTGCAACACCTGCTATCAAGGTACACTAGAAAATTCTCAACCTTTTACTATCATCCACCAAAGAGTTTGAATAACATAAAAGGTGATATTTCATGGCATGTGTGGAAGGATCTTCCATAGGTTTACTATCAAATTTTGGAATATCAGATGATAAATTGGTAGGACTTTCCCACCACCAAGAGTGGTGTTTTATGGGGTCATTCATCAACCTAGATAGATAAAGTAGTTTTAAAGTCACTAAGAAATGAAAATTCACATTGGAAAATGGATTATGATAGAAAGGAGATTAACCTTGTTATCCAAATGGGCCTTGCAGTTCCCCCATATTACTTCCCCCAGGGAAATTTCTTCCCCTAGTGACATTACTATGCCTAGTGCTTGTAACAACACTAGTGGTAGGAAGAGATCGAGGATTAACACTCCAACCAAAATAAAAACAAACATTTGGGATTTCCATGCCACCTAAAGGAATGTTAGAATAGGTGGAAACCTACTTCTAGTGGTAAAACCAAGGCACTCCCCCCACATAAAACAAATCTATATGTGAGCACTTATGTTGACACAATGAGCATACTAATGTTGGGTACTCTCATGGTAGGAAATGAGGTGGTTGGTGACATTCCCAAAATAGAAAAGTCAGATTTCATATGCATAGATGTGGGATAAGTTATCCTAGTAATTGGTGGGAAAAAAGGATTCATTGTGACTCCCCCTGTTGTACTAGATGAGGTGGGAATAATTCATAGTTTTTCTCATGCTGGATGAGCCAATCAATTATCTATAAACAAGGGAATTATAGGCCACTCAATTGCCAACATGGATCCTATGTGGAATACAATTCTTGTCTTTGTATTGGTCTTGTATAGAGTTTTATGTCTTGTAACACACCCATCTCCATGTTGAATCACACTACTACGGTTCCCATTCTATACACACAACACATTTCATAATTCTTTCATATTAACTCATAATTAAACAAGTCTTATACCATTAATTCTCTATCTAGTTATATGAGGAAATATGTGTGCAAAATGAAAATCATTCTCATGCAAATTCATATAAACATACATAATTAAAACGACATTATGTTCATTAACATTCCCAAAATTTTAAACGGTAAATTGCACACAAAAAACTCAAATAATAATAGAGAGACCATAACACTTATCTTATGAGAAAATTTCTCTAAATGACTATGTATGAAGGATGTTCCTCCCAACCATAGGCTCTACTCCTCCAATTCTTTCAGTAGTAGGCCACCCTTGAGATGGGGATATGAGTCCACAAGGTCAAATGAATCCTATGGGTGGCTAAGATCCCTCACATATCCCTATACCCAACATATAACAACATACATATAAATACAACATTTTATGTCACCCATCTCTCTTACCTAGCCTGCACCACCCCAGGGATGGAATCTGCTTCACTACAATGCAATCCGTTAGGAAATTCTCACCCCCTCCAAGGCTCCAATGCAGACTATCCAGGAATATCAATGATGGAGCTCCAAAAATTCCAGTAGTTTGTGGGTTCTCAATCACAACAATCCCATCCTTATTCCTACAAGCAATTACATATCATATTTACATAACAGGCATTCCAAACTTCTTTCATAGACATGCCATTTTAATTACCAATAAGTATTTCCCTTCAATCCTTCAATTTGCAGGTCAACTAGTGCTAGTTTTTTATAGGTTCATGGTGAACTCCATGCATGAACTGATCTAAAAATGATGAAGACTTGTATTCTTGAAAATATTTGCAAGTTTTAATTCAAGTGTTCTTATGAAAATGGATCAATTTTTCAAACACAACTTTTATAGAAATTACACATTTAAGATGCATATACACAACAACAAATAACAGTGAACAGAAAACACATAACACAACAAATGATAAAGGAGTTCACCCCTCTCTTGGGCTACATTTCCTGGTCCAACTTCCAATGGATATTTTGTATTATTTGATCAAAGTGCTAAAATATGTGCTTTACAATGCTCAAAATGCCAAATAGATTCCTTCAATGGCTTCAGAATGTCCAAAAACCCCTAGCTGGGATTTTTCGGCACCTCGTTTGGCCAAAAAGTGAAGAAGATAGGCTTCCTGGAAGTTCCCCTTCAAACTTGCTGTCTCTGGATCGCCAAAATGCACCTCTACCTCCTCAACCTAGCCCCCATGCGCATATTTATGTTAAAACTCAACACCAGGCGCAACCGCCAAACGGTGCAAACTATAGGACGGTCACGTGCCTAGCCCCTAACCGCCAAGTCTGTGGGCACATGGGCCGCCATATGACTGCGCACATATATATAAAGGGCTAAGTTTTAAAACACATGGTAAATGGTTTGGAACGCACACCACGTTGGTGGTTACATTGAAACATATATGACCGGGGCTAAGCCCCGGCCCGGACCGTGCCCCATATCAAAACTATATCAATTCAAATAAATTCTTTGACATATATATAATAAGAAACACACGGTGGCGCGCCAATTGGGCGGCCCTTCCCAAGGCTCTTCCCCTACCCGGAGGTCGCGGGGTCGAGTCCTACCAACTACATATGTTTTAGACCATAGCCAAGGTGACACATGGTGACCATTAATTGGGCCATGTGTCATCATTCCATTCGCCACCAATGCCACATGTCAAGAAACGATTCGTCATCCAACTACCAATCAACACCTGCCACATGTCGTATGACCCTGCCAACTTAGCCGTGCCATGTGTCATACGACCCTTCCACGTCAGCATTCGTATGGGATGTACAGACTGTACAGTCAACACGTTTTTTTTGCCAGTTTGACGATTTGAACAGAAAGCAATATCTCTCTCATTCGATAACCGTTTGAACCCAAACGAGTTGCGTTGGGTTCATGACGACGAGTCCTACGCTCTTGTTCGATTTGAAGTGATTCTGAGCACTTTGAATTTTGAGAAAAATTTGATCCCCTGGATCACACCTCCCCATTGGAAAGCTTTTGGACCTCCAAAAGACTATTTTCAGTCTATTTGAAGATGACGATATAGTTCCCTCACCTTTCCAACCTCAATCCACTTGGCTTTGCTTGGATTTGTGCCTTTAAGACCAACTCGAAGATATTCCACATTTCCTCGTTTTGAAGTTCTCATTCTCCTGTCAAGGATTGTGTTTTCATGTGCTCTAGGTGGATATTGGTGGCCACCCACCTATTCCACTTGGACCCCCACCATTTCTTCTTTTAGTTTTTCAGTTTCCGCACAGTTTACTATTTTTAGCAGTTTTTCGGTTCCTAAACTTTCGGAGCCATTTTGAGGCCTTAAATGACATTTTTTGAGAAAACGGGGAGCAACATGGATTGTAGATCATTTTTCTCACCCAAAAGTTGTAGTCCTCGGATAGATATTTATAACGAGGTATGGAATGCGTCAAATGAAGATCGTATGCCAATGTTACGTCCCCGGGAAGTTGATGTACCAACTTACCCAAATGGGGCCCATAGTCTTGGTGTTTCATCTCCTAGGGTTAGGTCTTTGGATGTTTAGGGTTTTTCCATTGTTTCTCAATAAGAATAGGCCTTCGAGCCTCATTGTAACACAGTTCAGAGGCTAGTAGCCGCCACATCTCTTCTCATGGATAAGCTACCAGTGCCCTAGCTAGTTTATTTCCATTCAGTTTGTAAGCATATTTCAGTCATTTGTTATTAATGAAATGAAGTCTTATTTCCACTGCATCTCTGTGTTTATGTGTATTTCTGTATTTCATTGTGTTCCTACATAAATCCGGATTAGTGGTATCAGAGCATTCTGCTCATTCTCGATCCTTCTTTTCATGTCCCCAATGAGGTCGGGGTATAAGGAGTTGGGGCTCGATCTGGTTGAACCTTTGCAAGATCAACCTCGCAAACCCTGACGACTACCCATGGGGGAAGAAAAGAAATATGAGGGAGTAGGAGATACTATCAAAATGTTGCTTGAGGAGTCCCTCGAGAAACAAAGGAATGCGATGATGGACAACTTTTCCCAGATTCTTCAACGGATTCCCACTAGCGGCGCATCGACATCCAACAACCACTCTGGAGGCACCACTCCTTTTAAGGTACAAGTAAACTTTGACATTCCCATATTTGAGGGCCAAATAGATGCAGATGTTGTAGATAGATGGTTGAATATGTTAGAAGGATATTTCTCGGTTCATGACTTTTCCGACCGAGAAAATATTATTTTCGCACTCCTCAAAGCCGCCCCCCATGTCAAGGACTGGTGGGAAATCCACTCAAAGCAATAGGATGAGGGAGAACCCTCTCTGTTCTCGGCTGCACCCACTTGGAATTCTTTCCGAGACACCATCAAGGAACAATATTATCCTGTGGGGAGCTATGAGGACAAATGCATACAATGGACTATGCTACGGCAGCAAAGGGACCAAGATGTGCATGATATGACGAATCTGTTTCATACCCTACGCACAAAGTTGGGTATCAAAGATTCAAAGAAAAATTTGGTGTTAAAATACCACAATTGTCTGCACAGATACATTCAGGAGGAAATGGAGTTCCTTGACATCCCCTCGCTTGGTGTGGCATACTGATATGCTGCCAAGATTGAGCAGAAGTTCAAACAGAAGAGGCGAGACTTTGGGTTTGCAAATCAGAAGCAAGGGAAAGGTACCCCCAAACTACAGAACAAAGGACCAAGCCAAGGTAGGGCAGCCCATGACAACCCGCCAAAGCCACAAGCAAAGAACAACACCATGAAGCCAAAAAAGGACACGGGGAAGTGGTGTGACTTCCATAAGAGCTCCACTCACAACACAAGTGAGTGTCTGGCCAAGCAGTCGCTAGTAGCCAAGTTGAAGGCTTCTGAATTGGATGCATGCTCCGACTCTAAATCAAAACCTGACAAGGGGAATGATAGGGGGAAGTAGATTATCAATGCGGAGCCCAATGCCACCGTTTCCACCATGAAGATCCAGAAGGAGGAACCAGAATATCCATAGGAGGCGGAGCGTCTCTTCCATTCCAATATGTGGGTAAAGGGTTCCCCGTTGTAGTTCATTGTTGACAGTGGGAGCCAGAAGAAACTCATCTCGGTAGAGGTCGTGAAACAACTGGGCTTTCCGACCACAACACACCCACGACCATACACCATCAGGTGGTTGCACCAAGGACGGGACCTCCGCGTCAGTCAACAATGTTGCCTTCCCTACAACATCAAGCCCTTCATGGATGAGGTATTATGTGACATTGCTCCTCTTGATGTTTCTGA
>JZKD02S1653063.1:107968-136164 GCA_000966675.3 Picea glauca
CCTTCCGAGCCTCATTGTAATCTTCTTCTTGCGAATGCGAGTAGCTGTCACATCTCTTCTCAGAGATAAGCTGCCACCATTCTAGCGAGTCTTTCACTCTGTATTTTTACAGTCTTTGTACATTTCTTTCATGAATAGAAATCATGTATTACTGTATATATGTGTTTATGGTTGCATCTCTGATACATTTCTGTTATATTATTGAATATCTGTGATATCTCTGTGCATTTCCTTATTATATCTCCGCTCTCATTTCGTGCCGAAAATAATCCGAATCACTTGTGCTTTGAAGGGTTGGAGCCTTCACCTTGCAACCTTGTATTCCTTTCTTCCATCAAGAGTTTCATCATTTCTCTCATTTCCATGAAATCCTTTCTGAGATCTTCATCTTCTGTAGGAATATGTTCATGACTCTCTTCATGAGCCATACTTGGTGAATGCCTCCTTGAAGCTTGCGGTGATGATATAATATTTCTTCTTGAAGGATGAGAACTCGGCTTTACAATTTGACCTTATCCTCTTGTGAGTTTCAACCTTGTGAGCATGAGAAAACAAAACACTTGCAAATAATCAAGTCTTCAAAAACCTGAGCTCTGATACCAACTTGATCTAAAAATGATGAAGACTTGTATTCTTGAAAATATTTGCAAGTTTTAATTCAAGTGTTCTTATGCAAATGGATCAATTTTGCAAACACAAGTTTTATAGAAATTACACATTTAAGATGCATATAAACAGTAGCAAATAACAGTGAACATAAAACACATAACACAACAAATGATAAAGGAGTTCACCCCTCTCTTGGGATACATCTCCTGGTCCAGCTTAAAATGGATCTTTTGTATTATTTGCTCAAAGTGATAAAATACATGCTTTACAATGCTCAAAATGCCAAATAGATGGCTCCAATGGCTTCATAATGTCCAAAAACCCTTAGCTGGGCTTTTTCGGCACCTCGTTTGGCCAAAAATTAAAGAAGATAGGCTTCCTGGAAGTTCCCCTTCAAACTTGCTGTCTCTGGATCGCCAAAATGCACCTCTGCCTCCTCAACCTAGCCCCCATGTGCATATTTGTGTTAAAACCCGCACCAGGCGCAGCCGCCAAATGGTGCGAACTGTAGGACGGTTACGTGCTTAGCCCCTAACCGCCAAGTCCATGGGCACATGGGCCACCATATGACCGCGCGCATATATATAAAGGGCTACGTTTTAAAACATATGGTAAATGGTTTGGAACGCACGCCATGCCAGTGGTTACATTGCAACATATATGACCGGGGGCTAGGGCTATGCCCTCGCCCAGACTGTGCCCCATATCAAAACTATATCAATTCAAATAAATTCTTTCACATATATATAATAAGAAACACACGGTGGCACATCGGTTGGGTGGCCCTTCCCAAGGCTCTTCCCCTGCCTGGAGGTCATGGGGTCGAGTCCTGCCAACTACATATGTTTTATACCATAGCCAAGCTGACACGTGGCGGCCATTAATTGGGCCACGTGTCATCATTCCATTCGCCACCAATGCCACATGTCAAGAAACGGTTTGTCATCCAACTGCCAATCAACACCTTCCACGTGTCGTACAACCCTACCAACTCAGCCCTACCACATGTCATACGGCCCTGCCACGTCAGCATCCGTACGGGCTATATGGACAGTACAGTCAACACTTTTTTTTTTCTTGTTTGATGATTTGAACAGAACGCGATATCTCTCTCATCCAACGTCCGTTTGAACCTAAACAAGTTGCGTTGGGTTCGTGACGATGAGGCCTACACTCCCGTTGGATTTGAAGCGATTCCGAGCACTTTGAATTTTGAGAAAAATTTGATCCCCTAGACCATGAACAATAAGTTAAAAAATTCAAAACAATGAACAAGTAGAATGATGGTCGGATTCCCCAAACCTGGGGAATTATTATGCATGTTATGAACTTACCACTTGGCACCCAAGGAACTCCACCTTTCTCCTTGAAATGCATTCCCATAATCATTTATCCTTTATCATACTTTAAAGTAAGATGACTTTGGTTTATAATAGAATAACACATATAATAATTTAACCCCTCTAGCACCTCCCCTCCCTTAAGATCCTCTAACATTTAAACATTAAAAATAATAAAACATTGGGATTTGGTTGATCAATGTAATATTTTAGCCAGCTACAAGACAAGTTGATTAACCAGTTGATCCAGTTGACCAGATAGTCAAGCCAGTTGACTGGAAAATCGATTCAACCAATGGAATAAGTCAATTCTCTCTCATGGAATCATAGCCCCCCCAATTTTATCATCCCTCTTGTATCATATCTAGTTATGTGATTTTTTATTAATAAATTTGATACAAAATATACATATATCAGACCTTGGCCATACTATCTGAATCAACAACCTATATAACATATATGCATAATTGCATTACAACCTGGGGGTCAAACTGGGGTTATTACATTCCCTCCCCCCTTTGTTTTTCACTTTTCTCATTGAACATCACCATATAGGTTTCCACATATACAATTTTTACATCAAAATAGTTGTTCCTATGCATCTTGCATGGCATTATATAACTCCCATGTCACATCCTCAAGGTTGTAATAGGCCTACTAGACCTTTTGTAACATCCCTCGATCACCCATGCTAGGGTGAACACCACTAACTCAAAAACAAATTGTTCTGAAATGGTTGTAACACACCCAAACACCCAGGCCAATCATGCTACCTGAAACTATCATGCTATGATATACATATATACATATCTAATGCAATTTTTAAATAGACATAAACATTTTGTTCATACACATATACATGTGGAAGCGACAATAACACATACATGCAATAGACACATGCAATTCTGATAACATTATAACACATGTACAATATACACAGATTCAATACTTATCTTTTTATGAGAAGACCACCGACTGTGTGCATACCTTCCACGAACCTCCCAGCCTTAGAACAGTGTTGGTACAGGGACAGACCCGGGGTTCAATGCTTCAACAACGCACCAACAAAACCCTAACTACCGCCCTTTTAGCAACACCTACGAAGCAGATGAAGTCTCACCCAAGGTAGAGGCAGGGGGGTTACAGGACTCAAGTGTCTACAACCTAGATGTGACATAGATATGTGATCACAATACTTAACAGAGCACTTAGCCAATAAAATTCATCAAGTTATGAGTCTTATTGACTTCGCAGATTAACCCTAATTATAGATCGACACCGTAGTAAACAAATCTAACACTTCCAAGCACTTAGCATAATCTCACATTAATACACAATAAGCATTCATAGATCTATATATCATATGTCAGGAATAGTGCACTAAGAAAATATAAACACAATATCAGAAACACATTGCACAAAGCACATCAACACAGGATATATGTGGTTCACCCCCAGCATGGGGCTACGTCCACCAACCCTTCTTCTTCTTTATTAGCTTCTTCCAATTTTCTTACATGCACAAAGTCACAAAGCCAAATCCGCATAGGATAGGAGACCTATGCACACCTCACCATATCCTCCTTCCTTGAGTTAGGTCAAAGCACAAAGCCTTACACTATCCGTTTGCACAAAGCACTTACAAAATTCTTGCACTTAGCTTTGCAAGCCTTAACACATCTTCTTGCACATAGATAACATTAGCACTAAGCCATCGACCTCTCCTTACATCTCCTAGCTACTTATTTATACATTACAAAAAGGTCCTAAACATGGGTAAGA
The DNA here is from genome assembly GCA_000966675.3 of Picea glauca. NCBI lineage: Eukaryota > Viridiplantae > Streptophyta > Pinopsida > Pinales > Pinaceae > Picea > Picea glauca. The sequence continues at coordinate 111,700 of JZKD02S1653063.1, forward strand.
CCCATGGGCCGACATCCCATACTCGTTACATAAACCCTAAAATCCCAAAAAGCCCGCAAAAAGGGTGAGATCCCGCGATCTCTGCTTCGCCTGGGTGCTCCATCTTCGAACTGCCTGTTGAAGTCCCAAAAATTGTCAAACATGACCAAGGTTCTCCAAAACTTGGTCAAGGGCCAACAACCATGCTGCTCCAACCTATCAGCAGTGGGACACCCTCAAGATAGGACTAAACTCCACTGAGGGAAAATGAATCTTAGGCTAGGCTGAGGCTATGGGAAACTTCATAATGCAACAAGAAGGATTCTCTCCAAGGAGCCTACTTACACCCACTTCTCACAAAATCTAATTCCCCACATTCTTTTTCCACCCTGGGAATATGCACCTTCACTTTTCCACAGTCCATCAACTGCTCCACTTCCCTTCCAAGGCTTCAACAATAGGCCAGATTAGGAATTATCAGAGCTCTGTAGCTGTTGATGGACTCCCTCCAGGAGAACTCAACTCCCTAGCAAACTCTCTCACCTAGAGAGAGTTTCTCACATGCCTGACAACCTTCTTCTTCAACCACAGGCTTGACAACCCGCCTCTTCAAACCACAACAACAAAATCAGGTAAGGAAAGGGATGACTCAACAAATTATAGAGGTTCACAATGGCAGAAATGGATCTTGTTGTGAACTCATTTAGTGCGTGCGTGAACTAGACAAGGGAGGCATGGATCGTGAGTAAACTCATGAGGAAAAATGGCAAGAAATGGTCAATTCTCATAATGCTCAGAGCGAGAATGGTGAGAGAGGTTAGACTGCAAAATCGTGAGAGAGCCAGAATGGTGAGAGAGGCCAGACTGTAGAATGGTGAGAGAGCCAGAATGGTGAGAGAGGTCAGACTGCAGAATCGTGAGAGAGCCAAAATGGTGAGAGAGAACCCCCAAAACAGTGGAAATTCCCCACAAATATGCATGCATCCTGGGTGACACTTGGCTCTCCAAGAGCTCGTTCCTCTCCACTTAGAGTTTGTTCCTCTCCCCAAAGGAACTTAGGATAATTGGGTTTATTTCCCAACTTTAGTATTTTCATAAAATACATTATAATATTCCCTTGGGTTAAGCCCTCAAGATTAGACCCTATTTTCTAGCTTATCAGTCCCATTCCTTTCCTTACCCAGTGGAGCTTAGTCCCCCATAAATCTTTCTTCGTGGTTGGTCTACATGCAACACTGTATTTTTATTAATAATCTGCATAATTACATATACAAAAATAGGCTCTCTGGCTTTAGCATTAATCTCTCTGGCCTAATAAGCACATAATCCTCTCAACTTATAAATACTGGGCTCACCAGCCTATAACATCATTAAGAATCATTACAATTCAACTGGGGCTCAACCTTGGGGTATTACAATCCCCTCTACTTATTTTTTCACTGTCCTCAGTGCAATTCATTTACATAACTTCAACTAGTTTTTCAAAATCTTCAAATTGATGTGGGTATTCTTCTTGCATAACACCTTCATTCTCCCAGGTTGCATCCTCGGGACCGTACCGGTTCCATTGGACCTTTACAAGCCTTATGGCTCGATTCCAGAGCTATTTTATTTTTCGGTCCAGAATGCGTACTGGATGCACTTGAAAAGCGTTTTGTTGCTCCACCTAAATTACATTCCAATCAATAACATGATTAGCATCAGGTATATATTTCTTAAGAAATGATACATGGGATACATTATGTATAGACATAGATGCAGGTAATGAAATCATGAAAGCTACTGGTCCAATCGTTTCTAGGAGTTCAAACGACCCACAATATATGGCTGCCAACTTGGAACAGTTTCCCAACTTCAGGGAACTTTTGTTGGCTTTCACCTTCAAGAATACATCATCACCCACTTTAAATTCCCTGTGAGTTCTTCCCTTGTCAACATAGATTTTATGTATGTCTTGGATAGCCTTCAAATTCTATTTTATCTTTAACATTTGCTCTTCCATTTCTCTGAGAAACTCTGGCCCAATCACCACTCTATCAGTTGGGTTGTCCCAACTTATTGGTGTGTTGCACTTTCTTCCATAAAGTGCCTCAAATGGGACAACCAATAAGTTGGGACAACCAAGTGAAACACACCAAATGGGACAACTTATTGGTGTGTTACACTTTCTACCAAATGGGACAACAAAGTCCTTCTTTGCATGCATCAATGCAAACCACAAAATATTCATTTGGATATGCAATCCTCAGAATTGGAGCACTGGTTAACAACTACTTCAATTGCTGGAAACTATTTTCACATTCTGTTGTCCATTGAAACTTCACTCTCTTCCTTTGCAAAAAAGTGATTGGGTGAGCAATCCTCAAAAACCCTGCAATGAATCTTCTGTAGTAGCCAGCTAGACCCATGAAGGATATAACTTCTGTCACATTCTTAGGTGTTGTCCACCCTTTAATGGCTTCAATATTTTCGGGGTATACCGCTATTCCTTCTTCGGATATTATATGCCCCAAATAGTGAATTCGATTTTGGTAAAATGAGCACTTTCTCAATATGGCATACAAATGGTGCTCTATTAGCACCAGTAACACCATACTCAAGTGTTTCTCATGCTCTTCTACTATCTTGTAATATACAAGGATGTCATCCAAAAAGACAATGACAAACTTGTCTAAATATTTTTAGAAAACACCATTCATTAAGCACATAAACACAACTGGTGCATTTGATAATCCGAATGGCACCACTGTGAATTTGTAATGACCATACCTTGTCCTAAAGGTGTTCTTTCTGATATCTTCATCTCTGATCCTTACCTGATGGTATCCCGAACAAAGCTCAATCTTTGAGAATATCCTTGCATCTTTTAGTTGATCAAAGAGATCATTGATCTTTGGCAAAGGATACTTGCTCTTTATGGTTACTTTGTTCAATTGTCTGAAGTTGATGCACAATATCAATGTCCCATCTTTCTTTTTCATGAATAGGACTAGGGCACCCCAATGTGACGCAATTGGGCATATATACCCCTTCTTCAACAACTCTTCAAGTTGAATTTGTAACTCCTTCATCTCTGGTGTACTCATTTTGTAGGGAGTCTTTGATACTAGAGTTGCCCCAAGCATCAAATTTATAGAGAAATCAATGTCTCTCTTTGGGGGTAATCATGGTATTTCCTTAAGCACATCCTCGAACTCTTTGAGGACTAAGTGATCCCACAGATTTTGCACATGATCCTTAGGTGATTCTTCCATATGAGATGCAAATAATTGACATCCCTTCCTGTAACACTTCTTTAGCTGCATTGCTAAGATCTCTCGGACAGTCAGTTCCCTCAGAATTCTTTGGACTGTTCTTGGGTTCCCTTCCTCGTCCAGGAAAGTAAATGACTTGTTATGACAATCCAATATAGCATGGTGTTTGTCTATCCAATCCATACCAATTAGGAAGTCATATGAACCCAAGGGAATGGTGTTCAAATCTGCCTTGGTATTTATCCCATTCATATCCACTGGACATGATTTAACCAGCTCAATAACTCTTCTCTTGGCTCTTGTAGCCAGTTGCACCAGCCAAGATTTCCCATGCTTGCTTCTTGGAAATTTAAATATTTCCACTACCTTAGGATATATATATCTATGAATAGATCCTGAATCTATTAAAATAGTAAAGGCATGGTTATTTATCATACCTTCTATTTCAATCATGCGTGATTGAAACTCATCTTTCTTTTTGTCCAAGGTTGCATATATCCTTGGAATACTTCTTCCCATGTCCTCCATTGTTTCTGCTTGCTGTACATTGTGGAAAACTCTCACCTTATCACTTTTGGGAGGACAATATCTATACTTATGGTATCCTTTACAACCCCAACATTGAATAGGTGTCTACCTTGGCCTTTTCCCACCTACCTCATCCATTCTATGCTCTCTAAAAGATGTCTTTCCTTGAGGATTGTTTCTGAAAAATGGTGGCTTCTTCCCCTTCTTCCTCTATTCCTTCTTAAACTTCTTCTTGTATTCCCAAGATCTTTGGAAAGTAGGTTTTCCCTTATGCTGATCGTATAAGAAGTTGTATCTTCTTATGGTTTCTTCTAGAGTCTTGGGATCATCATATTGGATTTTATCACTTACAAGATATGGAAGCCCACTCAGGTACCTCTGAATCTTCACTGTCTCATCCTTGATGAAGGAGACATACTTCAAAAAATTTAAGAATATCTTTTCATATTCATCAATAGTCATGTTGCCTAGTTTAAGTTCAAATAACTCTTTCATATTTTTATCATAATACCTCTTCGTTAGGTATTTCTTCTCAAAATGCTTCTTGAATTCCTTTCAAGTCACATTTTTCTCTCTAAGGTGTTTCACTTGCACCAACTGATCGCTCCACATGGATGAGTTTCCTTTAAGCTAGTAGATGGAAATTGTACCCTCTATATGAGAATAATAGTTATGTAATTGGAAGTACTTCCTCATGCCTAGCAACCATGTCTTATCAACTTTATCCTTCTTGTGCTCTCCATCAAAAGTAGGAGGTTTGATCTTATTCATTTCTCCTTTCAACTCATCCACCCCAAACCTCCTATGCTTCCTAACATGGGATGGACTTGAGTTACTGTGTTCTCTCCTATGGGAATGCTTTTTGGAGTGATGGTGATGTCTGCTACCACTCCTTGATCTTCCTTTCTTCTCAGGGGTCCCGTGATTTCCTGATTTGTTGGAGCCACTCTCCTTATCCATCTTATTTTCAATTATGTCAAGTATTTTCATTAACTTCATATTGAAGTATTCCTAGTGTTATTTGGCCTTCATAATCCTCTCATTATCATCCTTGTGGATCTGGACATCTGTCTGCAATTTTCTGAGGGCCTTAGCTAGATTTATGTCTTCCTTCCTTTCTTCTCCATGTCCATTGGAGTTAGTTCCTTCCCTATCCAACTGGACATTCAACTCTCTATTTTCATCTTATTGACTGAAGACTACCTGAGTATCATCCATCACTTATGCACTTTGTGCCGACTCTTAACTGAAAGTTGTCAATTCTACAAAAATGTACAGCCAACAGAACTTTGTTAGGCTAACTTTTCTTAATAATTTAATGAAAGAATGAATCATTCTGATTCATTAATATATATCAGACTCCTTTTCTGCCGATTTCCTAAGAAATTTATTGTTCAAATCCAATTTCTTGGTGAGAAATTATATTCTACTATTCATGACCTTTCCAATGGCTACTTCCATGCTCAATTTTGAGTTTTGAGCAGGAAGTTATGGCTACTTGAAAAAATTGTCCCTTTTTTGTTCTTAAACAAAAATTTCGGGTGCTAGCCCCCTTTTTTCAGCCCCAAAATCACATGGCCAGGGTTGTGACCCAACGCTAACAACTAGGCACTTATTCTTTTTTTCGGGGCTTCGAGGCTTCAAAACTTCAGGTCTTCGAAGGATCTACCCCCATTACCATACATTTTCACCGAATGTCGATTCTACGAATACTCAAAGGACATACATATCAACAATACTTATTCTTCGTTTAGATCTATGGTGGATAGGAGCTATGAGACTCCAGGATTCGACAGTTTCCAAAACACATCACAACAAATCTCCCAGACTGTCGAACTGGTGAACTCTCGACGGATAGTGGATCTATAGTCCACCTTCTCTCCTCATATCTACGATGGATAGGATCTTCGAGACTCTGAGCTTCGATGGTTTCTAAAGAACAACACTGCCAATCTCCTAAAGTGCCGATCCACCGGAGATCCCCTCTCCTACCTCCACGTGTCATTTGTGATCTGACGGTCGAGATTAACTCTAGCCCTCTGGGATTTCTCGAATCAAAACAAACACAACTCATATCCTTTGGAGTACCATTCCTCTGGACCAAGGGATCTACTACCATGTGTCTTCTGTGATCAACAGTCATGATGGACTCCGACCTTCATGCCTCCAGAAGTCCTCGACTGTAACAATTCTTCAACACAATCCCCTAGAGTACCACTCCTCCAGACTATGGAATCTGGCACCACGTGTCCTCTTTGATCAATGGTCATGATGGAATTCGGCCTTCGAGCCTTTGAAAGTCCTCGTCCCCAACTTATTATGCCTTGAATTCTCTGAACCACGAGATCTATTGCCACTTGTCCATCCCGATGGACGACGAGGATTTACTTATCTCTTTGGAGCTTCGAGATGCTTCATACTTAACATTTCTTGATCAAGTTCCTTCGAAGTGCTAAGTCTCTGGACTCTAGGATCTGGTGCCACGTGGAAGAACACTAGAAGCGGACACATGGCCAATTAGAGGGGTGACAGATGCCAAGCTCTACCTACCAAATCAGTCTTTCAAAAGTTCAAAATACACTGACACATGGAATGTTGTATGTGTTTCCATGTCACCCCAAGGTGACGTCACCACCACATCACTTCGAAACTTCGGGACTTCAGGACTCTGGAGGTCCAGAAGTTCTTCCAACAATTTTCCTCGAACATCAAACTCCTGAACGACTTGACCTTCTGGGCCCACGAAGCCATGCCACTTCAGAAATTCAAGACTTCAGAGGTCTGGAAGTTCTTCCAACAATTTTTCCCAAACGTTGAACTCCCGAACAACTTAATATTCTGGGTCCACAAAGCCACATCACTTAGGAACTTTAGGACTTTAGGAATACGGGACTTCGGAGGTCTAGAAGTGTTTCCAACAATTTTCCCTAAATGTCAAACTCTTGAACGACTTAACCTTCTGGACCCATGAAGCCACGTCACTTTGGAACTTAGGGACTTGAAGGATTTCCTTCCTTTGAAATTTTCTCCAAGATGCCGAACTGGTCCACGTCACCCCTGGTGACATCTTCCTGTCATGTCACTTCGATGCTCCAAGGCTTCGAGGATCTTTTCCTCTCACACAACCACAAACCATTCTTTCGAAGTCCCGAAACTCTGAACCTTCTTAATCTTTGGACATGTATCCACTAGAATAGATGATCTGGATTGGTTCTAGAATTCTGGACTTCGACAGTCTTCTCTGCTTATAGTTTTAAAATGGATGGAGGGGAGAAGTATGAAGGAATTTGGTGCTTATCCTCCATGCATCTTCTCCGAATCCAATAGATGTGAGGGGTTTGTCCCTTCCTAAACTATTCCAATGGATCAAGTTTAATTTTCACGTTCCCAAACCAACAGTGATCGCAAACTCTTTTCTCTTCTGTTTTTCTTAAACTGCTATACCTCCTGAGCTTCAAAACATGACCAAGGTATTCTCTTGGCACTCAGGGATGCTTTTAACTTCGAATTTTGTCCCTTTAAACACCATTTTCTCTGGACTTTCTTCTATAACCACTTGTACGGCCCATATAGGCTCAATGTTGAAACCATGGGCTCTAATACTAGATTTTATCGTCCCTCGGCCACCCTTTCCGGGGTGAAAGCAACTAACTCAAAACCAAACTGTTTTGAAACGGTTGTAACACACCCAACCACCCAGGATGATCATGCTACTTGAAACTATCATGCTATGATATACATATATACATATCTAATGCAGTTTTTAAATAGACATAAACATTCTGTTCATACACATATTCATGCAGATGCAACAATAACACATACATGCAATAGAAGCAGGCAATTCTGATAACATTATAACACATGTACAATATACACATAATACAATTAACACAGATTCAATACTTATATATTTATGAGAAGGCCATCGACTGCGTGCAGACCTTCCATGAACTTCCTAGCCTTAGACCATGCTGCTCCAAGATATCAACAGTGGGTCACCCCCAAGCTGGGACTAAACTCCACCCAGGGAAAAGGAATCCTTGGCTAGACCGAGGCTATGAGAAACTACACAATGCAACATGAAGGATTCTCTCCAAGGATCCTACTTATGCCCACTGCTCACAGAATCTCATTCTCCACATGCATGTCCCATCGTGAGAATATGCACCTTCATTGTTCCACAGTCCATCGACTGCTCCACTTCCCTTCCAGGGATTCAACAATAGGCCAGATCAGAAATTAACAGATCTCTGTAGTTGCTGCTGGACTCCTTCTAGGAGAAGTCACTTCCCCAACAAACTCTCTCACCCAGAGAGAGTTTCTCACAGTCCTGACAACCTGCTTCTTCAATGATGAGCTTGAAAACCTGCCTCTTCAAACCACAACAACAAAATCTAGTAAGGCAAGGGACGAATCAACAAATTACAAAGGTTCACAATGGAAGAAATGGTTTTTTCTACATGCCAGTTCAATGCATGTGTGAACTGGACAAGGGAGGCATGGATCATGAGTGAACTCATGAGGAAAAATGACGAGCAATGGTCAATGCTCAGAAAAATCAGAGCGAGAATGGTGAGAGCGGTTAGACTACAAAATCATGAGAGATTTAGAATGGTGAGAGTGGTCAAATTGCATAATTGTGAGAGAGCCATAATGGTGAGAGAGAACTCCCACAACAGTGGAAATTTCCCATAAATCTACATGTGTTCTGGGTGACACTTGGCTCTCTATGAGCTTGTTCCTCTCCACTTGGAGTTTGTTCCTCTCCCTAAAGGAACTTTGGATAACTAGGTTTGTTTCCCAACTTTAGTATTTTTAGGAAATACATTATAATATTCCCTTGGGTTAAGCCCTCAAGATTAGCCGCTCTTTTCTAGCCTCTCATCCCCATCCCTTTCCCTACCCAGTGGATCTTAGTCCCCCATAACTCTTTCTTCGTGGTCAGTCTACACACAATGATGCATTTTTATTAATAATCTGCATAATTACATATACAAAAATAGGCTCTCTGGCCATAAAATTTAGGCTCTCCAGCCTAATAAACACATAATCCTCCCAGCTTATAAATACTTGGCTCACCAACCTATAACATCATTAAGCATCATTAAAATTCGACAGGGGCTTGACCTTGGGGTATTACACCTTTACCTACCTAATAGTTTTGTTCTAGAGAACCTTGAATTTTTGGTCCATGATGTGCATTAGATCCACCTAAAATTCCCCTTTGGGCTCCACCTAAATCAAATTCCAATCAACAACACGGTTAGGGTCATGGACATGCTTTTTCAATAAAGATACATGAAATACATTATGCAAATTCATGGAAGCAAGCAATGCAAGCATGTATGCAACTGGCTCTACCATGTCCAATATCTCAAATGTTCCACAAAATATAGCTTCCAACTTAGTGAAACAACCTAGATTAGTCATATTTTCTTTGGCTTCACTTCAAGAACACATGTTCTCCCACTCTAAAATCTCTAGAGACTCTGCCCTTGTCTGCATATCCTTTTTTCCTATCCTATGCTACATTTATATTTTTCTTGATTTTCAATATATTCTCTTCTATCTTCTTGAGCCTATCTGGACCAAGTACTACTCTGTCTACTGGATTATCCCATATCACTAGCGTATTACACTTTCTACCATATAAATCTTCAAATGGGCTAATCTTTGATGGGGCATGATGCCCACTGTTGTATGCAAACTCCATCAGATGTAGATACTATTCCCACTTGAATGGATTATCCATCACATACATCCTAAACAAGTATTTAATCACTTGATTTACTCTCTTTGTCTACCTATCTATTTTTGGGTGATATGTTGTACTAAAATTCATATTTATGCCAAATAGCTTGAACAATCCCTTCCAAAAGTTTGAGGTAAACTTGGAATCTCGATATGACATAATTTCTTTGGGAACTCCATGCCATGTGGAAACTTATTTCATGTAAATCTTGTCAATGTTGGCTTCATTATGATTCATTTCAATTGGAATAAAATGTGTAGCCTTGGTTAACTTGTCCACCACCACCAATATTGAGGCATGTTGCCTTGTTTTCTTGGGAAAATTGGTGATGAAGTCAATGGTGACTACCTCCCACTTTGGCTTTAGAGTTGGAAATGGTTTTCGCAAACCTATTGGGTGTTGATTCTCATCCTTCACCCTTTGGAATTCCATGCATTTAGCTATGTAACCAACCATATCCTTCTTTATGCATGGCCAAAAATATTGTCTCTTTATTGCTACTATTGGACATGTAATCCTAGGGATTGTACTTCCTATGTAAATAAATATAAATATGAAGAGTCATAGGTAATAGGAATCATCTTCATTTATTGAAGACTAACATTCACCATTTCATGTATTTATTTACCTACAAGCTGATACAATCATCATCCTGTGGAGTTAAGATTCCTTCCCACTCCTATATTGACAGTGGTATCAGAGATAGCATTAAATCCATGATTTCCCTACCATTTCTATTCCCTTAGGGTGCAAAAAATACCTCTTGCATGCCTACTAGTTCTCCTGCACTCTAGTTTGATTGATTTTCAGTTTCTCAGTTATTCCCTCTGCATTCTAGTAGTGCACACAGGCTCCACACCACGATTCTTTGCAAACCCTAGCAGACACAACACTCACACAACAACCCTAACCCTAAACCATTCACTCTCACACTGCCACCTCACGTGTAATGATACCTCATGCAAAGAACCGAATTGCAATTTTTTCCATTCGATCACCTCGACTGCTACTAGTCTTGCTTGCCTCACTTGTTTCTCTGGTACAAGGAGTCAAGATGGAAGTTGTCTTATATGTAAAGAAAACCCTAAACCTAGTATTTCACAAACCCTAATTTGTGTCTCATCTATGGAATCTCATATCTGAAATCTCATCTAGAGGTATCTCAACCCATTGTTCGATGGTATTAACTCGTTGTTCACTAGTTGATTGCTGGTTTAAGAGAAATCACTCATGCTACGACCATGTGTAAGATCTACCTATTATTCTCCACAAAAAATCTATATACCAACCACAATGAGAGAATGACCATGTTATATTAGTTGTAGACCGACCATAATGAGAGAACGACCATGCTATATTTACTACAAACCAACCACAATGAGAGCACAAAAAGCTGCAAACTGACCACGCGTGAGATCTAGCTGCACAATGTTGTAGTATGTCATCTCGCACCAGTGCCTAGAAGTGCCAAGATCATGGCCTTGACCTATGGGTACCTTGACTCGAACTAACAGTGGCTTCCTTTATGCGAATCGACAAGATTTGCACTAAAAGGTTGTTCTTAAACCCATTACATATCAAAAGATGCATCTAAGTATTTTTATTACTTAATCTTTGTTGATATTCGTTTATTCTAAGGAAGAGAGGAGAAGGTTTCTTTGCATAACAAACGACTTGTTATTGTTGACACAAGTACATTGCATTCTTGGTGCATTAGCAAGAAATTTTACTAGTTCAACCTCATTATATTTTCATTTGCTAACGTGTGTGTGAAGACAACAAAAGACAATGCATTCTCTCACATCCATTGTTGGCGTGGTGTTGACCGACAAGGAGAATTATAGAGAATGGAAATGAATATCCAAAGCAAACTGATCTTCAATGAATCGTGGAAAGGGTTTTGAAAAGAAAAAGAAGTCCCTCAGAGCATCAAAACCATTGAGGAAGATGCATAATAAGAGGAAGAAGAATCAAAATATGAAGAATAATCCTCAATGTTAAATACAAAGAGTAATGTTATACAGATTAAAAATAAGAAAAAGTAATTTATAAAACTAACATAATTTAATAAAAAATATAATCAAAATAGTTGTAAATGAAATATCAATTGATTATGCTTTTTTTTTTCAAAATAAATTCTTTTAAAAGAAAGTATTTAAAATAAACTTCTATTTAAAATTTAACAATTTTTTTTAATTTATATAAAATATATAACCTAATCAAACATACAAGATTGAGGGAAAATGCAACGCCAATTTATACGAACAAAAAAAAATTCTACTTTACTTTTCTTTAGAACCTATTTTCTTTTCATTTTTCACATTGCATCTCTTTATTATGGTTAAAACAATTCTTAAATTGTTAATGACAAAACTATATAACAACTTTTAATGATCAAGTAGAAGGAAAATAAACTTCAATCCTACAAACAAAGTATAAAGGATACCATATTTGTTGGATTACTGAGAGGGGGGTGAATCAATAATAGAGCAATTTAATTTTTTTTAACCATAAAATGCAAGTGTTATATCAATGTAGCATTATCAACCAATAGTTGCAGAGTAAATAAACAATGAACAAATGAACAATCGTACACATACACATACACAGTACACCAGTGTTTTTACGTGGAAACCCAAAGTGAGAGAAAACCATTGAATGTTTTTTCTTATATGTCTTTAAGAATTACATTCATTGGAAGCACCAACTTCCTTTGTTTTCCAGCTGCAACTGGAAGGAGACTTCAACCCCCTAGTTTCTCAGGCTATAACATGAAGGAAACTCCAACTCCCCAATTCTTTGGCTACAACCGAAAGAAGGCTACAACCCCCTATGTTCTTTGGCTACAATCAAAAGGTGGCTACAACCACTTGTCGTTTCCCCGTCCAACCACCCCGAAATAAAAGTAGAATGATGGAATCACTATTACAATATCAATGTGATATATACTATTGTAATCCTGTACCAATCAACTTGTACCATAAACAAGTGCATCAACCATGCACCAAACTGTACCAAACAACCTATAATCAACTTGTACCATAAACAGGTGCATCAACCATGCACCAACCTACACCAAATAACCTGTAATCAACTTGTAACATAAACAATTGCATCAACCATGCACCAACCTGTACCTAAACCTACACCATCAATGAGTTCATCAACCATGCACCAAATATGTACTTATCATGCATCAAATACGTATAAACTATGACTCATCAAGATGTACCGACATCATCAACTATACACCTCATTTATGTGCCAACACATCAACTACTTGTCTCAACCATGTACCCAACATGTACCTCAACCTTATACCAAATACATATACCAATATAACCATCAAAATTTATCTAGCAATACATCACACTATCCATAACCAATACCATAAACCATTAGATGACACCATGTGCCACAACCTCACTGTTATACAGCCTCTATCTGTAACATACCTCAACCAAAATACCTCATCAATTTCATCATCCAAATATGAATTGTAAATCTATAATAGACCTGGTGTATATGATTACATACCTACAAACCTTAACTTTAACAACAATAGACTAACATTTTATCAAACTTTACTTTAGTCTCACATGACTAATTTTGGATTGGTCAATAACCCTATTGAAATAATCATAAATGTGTACCTATAATGAATAAAGATCTGAAAATAGTACACGATGTTATTCAGTGTCTTTGATGAAATTCATCCATGTTTCACTACTTGGAACCTCTCAGAAAATGAGTTATAGCAAAAATGACATACCTTGTTGAATTCTAACTTATTCTAGAGATCGAACTTCTAGAGTGTGCCCCACATGGAATATTTGTTGTATGGATCGGAAAATGGTACAAATTATAATACATATTTTAATCTAATCAATACATTTGATATTACTGAATTTGGATCTGTTATGAAGAAGTTATGACGTTTTTACCCAAAACACCTATTTTAGACTAGTTTCGGGACTAGCCACAAACCCTATTTTCCATGGAGTGTAACTCCAAAAATACAATGACCCACAAGATGAAATTTTTATCAAAGATACTTGGGTATGTTTCCTCAATGACATCCATATTTCGTGGTCTAAATCATTCTAGAAAAAACATTATTGTGAAAATGGTGAGATGACCTGTAAATAACATACCTTAGAAAGCATCATCAAAATAATTTATCCTCCCTTGAATTTTGGCCTTATTTACTTCACCTTCCCTCTGAAATTTTGATTAGATATCCTTTAGTTACCTCAGTCACTTGTAGATATTCAATATGCTCAATTTTAATTAAATGAGAGGCCCTTGCCTCTTATTTGTACTTTTATGTAGCTTCCTCAAGGGGTTACCTTATAACCATCTTAAACCACTTTCATTATTTAAGGGCTAACCCACTTCTAACCACTTGTCCACTTAGTAATTTCTCCATTAACTTTATTGTTTAAATATTTTTTTTTGTATCCACTTTGACTTATAGTAAAATCATCACTTCACTTTATTATTTACCTTCTAAAATCTCTTAAACCACTTTCCTTATTTTAGGGCTAACCTACTTCTAATCACTTGCCCACTTAGTAATTTTTCCATGAACTTTATTACTTAATTAATTTCTTTTGTATCCACTTTGACTTATAGTACACTCATCACTTGAATTTATTATTTAAATAATTTCTTCTTTGCAACCACTTTGATTACTTTGACCTTTTGGGGCTTCTAGATGACTCATGAAGGTTCTCCAACTTCACATGGCCATAACTCTCTAACCGTGAGGAGTTATGTGACGTTCCACATACCACCAAAAATGRCATGGCATGTATTATCCATCTAGAATAGTATTACCTTCAAATATATTAAAACTCATACCATTGTACATCAAACAAACTTGGGTCCATTACCCAAACCTTTGTGCTATTAGAATTCRCTATCAGACTTTCTTCAAGGGTTGACATCAATGAAAACCAACCCAAATAATAAAAAATCTCCCCGTTTGGCATTGATGACAACAATTTGATGAAATACTAAAGTCATATCACTCATTATCCCCCTATTACCATCGCTCCCCCTGGAACCATGCCTCTGTGCTCTTTCTCCAAGAAATTTTATCTTTGGAACTGATAAATCTCTCCCTCGTTGTCATCAATGGAAAAGGTATATTTCTATTCGGGGTTTCTCCTTCTGACTGAACTCTTCCTGAAACTACTCTCCCAACCTGAACTTTCCTCTTTATGGTGCTTCCTCGTGTAAATATAAGACATATAATATAATCTTTCAAAAGCATTCATTTTGTAGTAAAAATTACTCCAAGTCTCTAGCGAAGATACTCAAAGGCTTCCCGTGGAAGTGGTTTTGTAAAGATGTCTGCCACTTGTTCTTTTGTGACCAGATATTCAACTCTGATGTTCTTCTCTACAACTTGTTTGCATAGAAAGTGATACTTTATTGGAATGTTCTTCGTCTTGGAGTGCATCACCAAGTATTATCACAATAGATTGGAATGGGCTCATCATACTCAAACTGTATATCTGCTAAATTTTATTTCATCCATAGAACCTGATTACAACATCCTGCTGCTGCAATATAATCTTCTTCGACTGTAGATACAGATATTGATGATTATTTCTTGTTTGGCCAAGATACTAAACACTCACCTAAGTAGAACGTCGCTCCACTGGTTCTTTGTTTGTCATCAATCCAACCTGCCCAATCTGCACCTGTGTAGGCAATAAGTGATAGATCCTTTCCTTTTGGATACCATAATACAAACTCTTATGTTCCTTTGAGATATCTGAAAATACTCTTCATTACTAATACATGAGATTACTTTGGTGGTGCTTGAAATTGTGTCACTTGTCCAACTGTCTGCATTACATCTGGTCTAGATGTTTTCACATATAGTAAGCTAACAATCATTGACCTACATTTCCCCTGGTCTGTATACTTTGAATCATCATCTTTTCTCAAGTTGCAACTGGTTTGCATAGGAGTGGTAACTGGTTTGCAATCTTCCATTCCGAACCTCTTTAGCATTTATTTGATATACTTAGTTTGAGAAATAAAAATTCCTTGGTTTCTTTGACGTATCTGTAGACCCATAAAGAAGGATAGTTCTCCTAGTAATGACATTTCAAATTCATTATGCATATCCTTTGCAAATTTCTGGCTTAACCTATCATCAATACTTTCAAAAAATAATATCATCAACATAAACTTCAATTAATAAAATACCATCTTGAGTTACCTTGATGTAGAGGTTGTTGTCTGCAATTCCTTTTCTGAACCCTACCTATTGTAGATATTTATCCAGTCTAGAGTACCATGCTCTAGCAGCCTATTTTAGACCATACAAGGCCTTCTTCAATTTGCACACATAATTCACGTTCTCTGACAATTGAAATCCTTATGGTTTTGTTCAATGTAGACTTCTTCTTCAAGTTCCCCATTCAGAAAGGTTTATTTCACATCCATTTGATACACTTTAATATTATTGGAGAATGCATAAGCTAAGAGAAATCAAATTGCTTCCATTCTAGCCACTGGGGCAAATGTCTCTTCAAAGACAATTCCTTCAACATGTGTGTATCCTTTAAATACCAATCTAGCTTTGTTCATTATAACATGTCCATCTTCATTCAATTTATTTATGAAAACTCACTTTGTTCCAGTCACATTCTTATTCTTTGGTCTTGGAACAAATTCCCAAGTGTCATTCTTCTCTATTTGATCCAATTCTTCATCCATGGCCTTATTCCAGAATTCATCATTGCTGGCCTCTTCAAAACTGTTTGGTTCAATCATAGATAAGAGTGCTAGGTGCATTTGTTCTGGTGAACAAATTCTTCTTCTAGTCTCAACTCCTGCATCCTTGTTTCCAATAATATGATCTGAAGGATGTTTTTTCTGTACTTGTTTTCTAGGAGTCTTTGGAGGCACTTGCTGAACTTGCTCTTCTACTTATGTCTGATCTTATTCATTTCCCCCTTCTACTTCTTCTTCTTCTTCTTCGTAAGTCTGTTCCATTGATTCATTTGATTCTTCCTTTGATTCTCGTCCACTTGTTTCATCAATTGTTACATTGATGCTTTCCACAACTTTGTTCAATCTCATATTGTAATACTTGTATTCTTTCCTTGTACTTGAGTAACCAACAAGTACTCCTTTTTCCACATGAGAGTCAAACTTTCCCATTCTTCCATATTCTCTTTTTATGTAGCATTTTCTTCCAAATACTGTGAAGTGCTTCACATTTGCTGGTCTTCCTTTCCATAGCTCGTAGGGAGTTTTGTCATTGTTGTTTCTGAGCATTACTATGTTTTGAATGTGAATTGTTGTATGCACTGCATGTGTCCAAAGAATATTTGTCAATTTGTAATCCATTATCATTGTTCGAGTCATTTCTTGTGTAAATATCATCCATTATGATAATATTCCTTTGTCTCTGAACCAATCTATGAATCCATGCTCTCGTCCACTGTCATATATTTGTCCAAAACTGCTAAGTTTTCTTATGAATCCATCTATGTCCATATTGTCCAATAGTCTACTGCACAACTGTCCATAATACTAACCCATTTATCACTATACTATAATAAGTATTCACTACTACAACTGATTGTACTTCTGTTAACTGACTCCTCTGGATCTATTTTCTCAAACTCTGTAAGCTGCTCGAAGGATGGTTCTTTGGTCTGTCACAACTATTGCATAGAATCCCCCTATCTAATATCCATATTACCTGGGAGTATCTAAGTCGGATGGCTTAGAACAATTCCTTCTCTGATGTGTATTCATCATCATCTTCATTGATAGATTCATCATCTCTCTGAGCTTTGACTTCTGTATTTCTATTTGTGGATTCATCTTTCACTACAATGCTTGAAAGTACAATATCTTGAGCCTGTTCTTTATTTACATGTCCTTCTTTTCTTTCAATTATTTTCCAAACCTTTCTATATCTGACATCTTTCTTTTTCTCTGTAGAATTTTCTTTATCTTGCTTTATTGCCAATCTTGTGATCTCTGGGACCTAGTCTTTGTTCACCCGTTCTCTGTGTTTTCTTATCCATACTTTCTTATATATGATATCAATGTTCTATTTCATGGAAGTAACGATCATGCTTCTACAATCACTAGCTATGTGTCCATAGTTATGACATTTGTATCATTCAATGTTACGTGGGGCCACATAGGAATTTCTTGCTTGGACATTTCTTTTATAATCCTTGCAATCTTGTATCTTGTATCTTGTATCTTGTATCCTTGCAATCTTTTATAACCAAGTATACAATAAAAACAATGACCATACAAGAAATCTGCATACTTGGTATTAGCACAAACATCTGCAATGAGAAAAGTAGCTCAAAGGCACTGTGAAATCTAGATCTGCAAAGTGGCACTACTGAAATTGAGCTCACAACAAGCCAACCAAGTCCTTTGTTTGCACAGGAAACGTCCAAATGCAGCATTCAGAGAATTCCATTTTGTGCTTGAAATACAGGAAAACAGACATGTTTGATTTTCAATGGTGGAGATCCCATGTGTAGTTTCGATTAGTGGCTCCTGTGCATTCATAGTTTCAAAAGTTGCACAAGGATTAACGACTAGGTAGAAGTGTTGAAGTCCCGAAGTGACGAGAGGATGCCATGTCAACCAGAATAAAGTCACTTCAGGAGATTTTCATACCTGCGTTCAAAGGCTACCAAAGCTTGAAGTCCTGAAGTAACGAGAGGTTTCCATGTCGACCGAAAGAAAGTTACTTCGGAGGATTTCCATCCAAAGATCCCGAAGTCCCAAAGTAAATTTGAGCCATTGAAGGCTGAGGACACCCATTGAAAGATCTAACACTTCGGAGGAATGCGCAAGCAAGAAGAAGAAAGATCTCGAAGCATGAACTCCCGAAGTGAATCTTAGACGTCCAAAGCAAGAGGACACGTGGAGGCAGATCTCTCACTTCGTAGATATGACACATCGGAGGATTGTAGGAACTATGCATTGAAAACGCCCGAACCCCGAAGTCCCAAAGTAATGAGAGGCTGCCACGTCAACCGGAAGAAAGTACTTTGGGAGATATTCTTGCTTAGCATTCAAAGCTCTAGGTGCCAAATTTGGGTACACAGATCATAGATTGCAGCATATCGACGACCACACTTCATTTTGGGATGGAACATGCTCGAATGATAAATTTCTAGAGCAGTCTCGCAATCGAAACCATGGTATAGTGGAAGAGGTACATGGTAGTTGGTGGTGAATTACGGGGGTCGAAGTGGTGTGGACCCAAACCACCCTTGGAAACTTATGCAATCACGTGCTTATATAGGGCCCAATCTGAGAGTAATGCATGGAAACAAACTAGGCATTAGGCCTTGTCCTGATCGCAAGGAGAAATCAATCAATGAAATAAGGACCGGTGGTTAAACAATCGACTACCCCATTAAATGGAAGCATGGAGGGTCTGGCTGAGAAGACAAAAATTTGTCAGCCCGAAGTACCACATAGGGTAGTTTTTCCTACAGGCCCATACTGGCCATAGTTTCCTTCTGATAGAAGAAACAAGACAGAAAAGAGAAGACACACGATACTAGAGAAGAGGTGCCCATGCAACAAGACATGTCATTCATTTTTGGTTGCCAACATGCTCGTCGATTTTATCAATTTGTTATATTTGTTGGTATAGATGTTAGACTTATATATTTTTGTGGAGAATCCTAGGATAGGAAGGCTAGCTCACACTCCTAGTTGTTGTCTTCTGTTTTGATTATAAATACATTTGAGGAAAGATATAACAGAAGAGGGGTTCGACCCAAGACCAGAGGAAGTTTTCAGAAATGTTTATGACTGCATATTTCAGTTTGTAAGATGGAGGGGCATGTAGCTGTAAATTGTATTGTTATTGAAGACTCATATGTGTTGTTTCATCAGATTTGTCTTCTATATTCTATGTTCTATTATTCATATTGTTTGAATGTAATTTCCAATTTTAAGGATTAAAATTTTCCTTTGATTGATAAATTCCTGATGCGATAGAGGATCTACTGTAAGCTTGCCTATTTATCATTGTTTATTGTTCAAACACATCTAAATTCCTTTCACAGAGAGGATCTCTACTTAGCGAATGTTCATTTTATGTTATTCTCCTATTTCTTCTCTTACTCATTATACAAATATTTTTTCTAATAATGAGCTTAAATGCCTTCATTGAGCAGAATGCTTATGACTCCATAGCCCAATGGTCCATCACTGATATACAGTGATATCTATTGTCTTTTCCTTTATTTAAAGTCTTGCCGATCCACCTACTCAAACCATTTTAATCCATTTACATTTTGATGGGTATTGGGCTTATCCTCTAGTAGTATGAGGGTGACTCTCAGTGCTAACACCTGGGAGTGAATGATCTTCTTTGTGGTGTAGTCCTTCTAAATTTCTTCCTTGAATGACCATGATCATGATTGAAGCTTCTTTGTGGCTTGAACATGGATGTTCTTCTTGAAGATGTACTTCTGCATAACTCTTCATTCTTCTTTTCTAGCAATCTAGAGTGCTTCTCTTCATTCTCTCTAACTGATGTGGATGTTTCTGTCTCTTCAACGTTCTTGTTGAGTTTGACAATTTTTCTTCTCAATGTGACAAATTCTTCTTCAAGCTTCTCAACCTCTTCTTCTTTCTTCATTATCTGAGACTTCATGACTTCTTCTATTATTTTTTCTTTTTCAAGATGGATTTTTAATTTTATTATTTCTTATTCAAGTCATTTCTCTTCTTGACCAAACTCTGCCTCAAGATGGTTTCGATCGTTAGTTCTTTCCTTAAGATGATATTTCAATATCTTCTCTCATTTCTACTTCTTCCGTTTGTGCTGATATGTTGGCTTCCAAATATTGCTTTTGATATTCAAGATTTTCTTCGATCTTTCTAGCTTCTTCTAGCCGAGTTCATAAGTTTTCGATGACCTATTGGGCTTCTTCAAAAATTTCAACACTTTCCTTTTGTTTCATCAACTCTTTCTTGAGTGACTTGTTTCCTTCTCTTTCTTTTCTTAGTTCATCTAAAGCACTAATCAATTCTGCTTCATAATTGTCTTCCTTTTCAATTAGTTTTTTTGTCTCATTTCCTTCATGGCATTCTATTTCAAGATGTCCATGTTTTTCACAATTAAAGCAAAACAACATACCTCTGTTGATTATGTACTCTTCATCTTCTGAATATTTTTGACATGGTGAACATATTTCTTCTTGATCTATACCTGCATCTTCTTTGTCATTTTTTGAATCTATGATGAGTGAAGAATATATGTCATGTAACTTATCCCAAAGTTCTTTGGCTGATGAACATTTACCAACCTTTTCTCTTACCAGATTAGGTAATCTTTCCTAGATGAAATCCATTGCTATTTTATTCTTCTTCTTCAATTCCTTCTTGGCTACAGTCTTTTCCCTTTTGAACTATCATATCCTATAACGACTAATAGCCAAATATAATACCCATGTTCTTGTAAAAATGCTTTCATTCTTCCACTCCATAACTCATACTTTAAACCATTCTGACCATTAAACAGTGGTACTCCATTCTCAAAATAATCCTTGATCTCCTTTCAGTGGTTAAACTGTTTCCTGAAGGAACCAGATCTGATGCCAATTCTTGGATTACTGAGAGGGGGGGGTGAATCAGTAATAGAGAAATTTAATCCTTTTTAACCATAAAATGCAAGTGTTATATCAATGTAGCATTATCATCCAATAGTTGCAGAGTAAATAAACAATGAACAAATGAGCAATCATACACATACCCAGTACACCAATGTTTTTACGTGGAAACCCAAAGCGGGAGAAAACCACATAATGTTTTTTCTTATATGTCTTTAAGAATTACATTCATTAGAAGAACCAACTTCCTTTGTTCTCCAGCTACAACTGGAAGGAGGCTCCAACCCCCTAGTTTCTCAGGCTAAAATTTAAAGGAAGATCTAACTCCCCAATTATCTGGCTACAACCAAAAGGAGGCTACAACCCCCTATGTTCTCCGGCGACAACCGAAAGGTGGCTACAACCACCTATCCTTGTCCCATCCAACCACCCTGAAATAAAAGTAGAATGATGTAACCACTATCACACTATCACTGTGAGATATACTGTTGTAAACATGTACCAATCAACTTGTAATCAACCTGTACGAAACAACATGTAATCATCTTGTACCATAAACAAGTATATCAACCATGCACCAACCTGTACCAAACAACATGTAATCAACTTGTACCATAAAAAACTGCATCAACCATGCACCAACCTGTACCAAACAACATGTAATCATCCTGTACCATAAACATGTACATCAACCATCCACTAACCTGTAACAAACAACATGTAATCAGCCTGTACAATAAATAAGTGCATCAACCATGCACCAACCTGTACCTCAACATATACCATCAACGAGTGCATCAACCATGCACCAAATATGTACCAATCATGCATCAAATACACATAAACTATGACTCATCAAGATGTACCAACATCATCAACTATACACCTCATGTATGTGCCAACTCATCAACTATACACCTCATGTATGTGTTGGTTGTGGAGCCTGATTATATTCTTGATTCAGAGGTCTTTTACTTTCAGTCGTGTTTATACCCCATGAAGTATTTACACCCCAGAAGTATGTACACTCTTCCATGCGGGGGAGTGCAGAGGGGGGGTACCCCCTCTGCGGGGTCTGGGGGGGCTATCCCCCTGGTTGGGGGGTCTGGGGGTAAGTGGGCCCCCAGCGGGGGTTCGGGGGTGAAGCCCCGAAGGAAAAATTGCCTTGTAAATGTATATTGTAATTTCATTGTAAATCTGGATCGTTCATTATAAGGTCGCAGATCTAACAATAGATATTATGTTAGGGATTTTTTCCCTAGAAGGCAACCCTGTTTTATGAGGGAAATGTATTGCGGCTATGGTTGATGGCGAATATTGTATTCTGAGATATGAGACTGTGAGAGAAAGAAGAGGAAGTTACAGTGGGTTTGTTGTAGGTTGTATCCCTTCATATGATGGATAATAATAAAGGAAGGACCTGRCAATTTCTCTGGTGGACGTAGCCCACACTGGGTGAACCACTTAAATCTGTGTCTCTATTGTATTGTGTATCTTCTGTGTTTTGTTTTTGCATTTGTTTTATTTTATTTCTCCACGGTCCTATTTTTCTAACAACTAGTATCAGAGCGAAAGGTAACTTGCAGGAAAAGTGGATTCCTGGTTCAAGTGGGAGCAATTTCAGAAGATGGAAAGTTTAGGGTTGAGAAATTTAACGGCCAAAACTACCAGTTATGGAAGATGCAGATGGAAGACTATTTATATCAGAAGGATATATTACTACCATTGGGCGGAATAGAAAAGAAGCCAGTGGCTACGAAGGATGAAGAATGGGAGATTCTTTACAGAAAGGCTCTAGGAATGATATAGCTGAGCCTGGCAGAGTCGGTGGCTTTCAATATTTCCAAAGAAAAAACAATGAAGGGTTTGATGGACACATTGGCCAAATTGTATGAAAAACCCTCGGTGTCCAATAAGTTATTTCTAATGAAGAGATTATTTAATATGAATATGTTGGAAGGTGGGTCTATTGCATATCATTTAAATGATTTTAATACGATTACTAATCAACTAAGTTCTGTAAAAGTGGACTTTGATGATGAAGTTAGGGCTCTTCTAATCTTGTGCTCATTACCATAAAGTTGGAATGGCTTGGTCATGGTTGTAAGTAACTCTATCTCTGATTCAAATACTTTAAATTTGATGATGTTGTTGGTGTTATCCTTAGTGAGGAAATGTGACGGAAAAGCACAGGTGAGACATCAGGAAATGTGTTGAACATGGAGAATATGGGAAGACAAAAGGATAGAGGAAAGGGTTTTGGGAATCATGGGAATTCTAAGAAGGGAAGATCCAAATCCAGACTTGGAAAGATAGAGTGATGGAATTATGGGAAGAAAGCACATCTGAAGAAAGACTGCAGAGCTCCAAAGAAACAAAGAGATGGACAATAGGAGAGAAATCAGGAAGAAAATGTAACAGGTGATGTGTTACAAGATGCTTTGATTATTTTTGTAGATAATATTTATAAGTCTTGGGTAGTAGATTCAGGGGCTTCATTTCATACCACACCCTATAGGAAAAATTTTCTAGATTATGTTCAAGGTGATTTTGGACAGGTTCATTTGGGTGACGATGCACCATGCAAAATTGTTGGAATCAGAAAGGTAAAAATAAAACAACGCAATGGAAACCAATGGTTGTTGAAAGAGGTAAGACATGTTCCAGATTTAAGGAAAAATCTAATTTCAAAAGAAAGTGGCAGCAAGACATGAAAGAGGAAATGGATTCCTTTGTAAATAACCATACTTGGGACTTGGTTCAGTTGCCTACAAGAAAAAGAGCATTGCAGAATAAATGGGTTTACAAGTTGAAGGAAGAATATGGAGGAGGAAAGCGGTACAACGACAGACTTGTTGTAAAGGGGTTTGCACAAAAGAAAGGTATAGATTTTGATGAAATATTTTCTCTTGTTGTTAAAATGACTTCAATTAGAACTATTTTAAGTCTTGTGGCAGTAGAGGATTTGCATCTTGAACAGTTAGATGTAATAATAACTTTTCTCCATGGGGATTTGGAGGAAGAGATTTATATGCAACATCCATAGGGGTATGAGGTCAAAGGGAAGGAGAATTTGGTATGCAGGTTGAAGAAAAGCTTATATGGCCTAAAGCAAGCTCCAAGGCAGTGGTATATGAAGTTTGACAGGTTTATGACAGAACAAACTTATAGTAGATGTCATTCTGATCATTGTGCTTATTTTAAAAATCTAGAAAATGGAAGCTTTATTATCTTGCTATTGTATGTAGATGACATGCTTGTTGCAGGGTCTAATATGCAGGATATAAATGTGCTCAAGAATAAATTAGCC
>JZKD02S1653074.1:0-64498 GCA_000966675.3 Picea glauca
ATATTCGTATGCATTTCCGAGAATAAGCCACATACTCCTTCTCATAATTTTGCTAGATTTCCTAATGGACTCCCAGGTTATCTCATCTTGGTTCTGTTTTGACTGCACCCCAGTAGTATCATTAACCCTCCATTTCATCCACAATCAGTTTTCCCATCTACATATTTCCATCCATTCATTTACCTCATACAAAAACCCACCCATGGGCCCCCCACCCTCCACTAGTTCTCTTCACAACTTATGCCCTCACTAGCTAGGCCATCTCTCATTGGGGCACTCGTTTATATATCTGGACACTCATCCCAAATAATTCTTTATTTATTTGGTAATTGTAAAAAGCCTTTATTTCCATCATTTACTTTTCTTTTTGTCTTCACCCTTGACAACCTTATTTTTTGGCAACCCAACCCATGTCTCCCTTGGTTGGGGCATCCACTATCCGATATCGTCCATAAACCTTGAGTATCCCATAGTCCATGTACCCTTGATCTCTTAGTTTCTCCACTTTGTCACGTCTCTAGCACAATTTAACCCCATATCTAGTCGCCCCCCTGACACTAGATACCGTTTTGTGGTTGCTGCCAATCATCCTCCAAACATACCCCCAACCAAGGCCAGTCTTGAGTCTCACCACCTTTTGACTTCTTCCATGTTCCCCATCAATTCTTGATCTTGTCTCCACAAATTTCATGAATCCCTTTTCTTCTTGGAGTTGTGTCTCCCTATCTGTCGACATCAACACAGTTTCCAAAAGGGAGACAATATCTTGACTCTCATTACCTTTACAATGAGGCGTCTCAGATGACACAGAGAGAACCATCATTTCTCTCTAATGTCATTGACCCCCATAACATTCGACTTCAAAAAACTCACATGTTATGATGGGTCTTACTATGCGACTATTGCAGTTGTTTTATACTAGCCGAAGACCTCTAAATTTGTTAGGCCATCAATGCCTACGAGTCATCGACACTTATTACATCCATCCTTACCTCTTTTCAGAGTATCTTCACCATCAGAATTGTCATCTTCCATTATCAAACCACCCCAGAGGGTGCTGCAATTATCTACATCAGCATACAAATTCAGTTATTGTCTTACATTTTGAGTTACATGACACAAGCATGGGGCATGCCCGCCTGGTTTGTATACAGATTTTCTTTTCCTTCTAGAGAAATATTTGGGTCCCACAGTTTCCTCTCTCCCTCCGACAGATTGATATTGCAGTTCCTATCAACACTCTTCCTTACAATGGTAATCTCAGTAGAAGAAACATTTATGTGTTTCGGCTATACGTATGCTCCTAACCTCACACATCAGGGGGCATCTGTTATCACTAAAATTTCATCCGCAACATTGCATGAAAATGGTTACGAAAATGCAACAGTTCCAAACACTTATTAGTTCATTTGTAGCACCAAAAATGCATTTCCAAGAGGCAAAAAATATCCAACTGGAAAAAAATTGTCATGTGCTGAAACACTAAAGGAAGCGTGCACATGGTGCGCGGGCCAAAGAAGCCCGTAGAGTGCACAATGCACCATATGCGCGAATGTGTCTGATAAAATCTATGCACTCCTATGAAAGACACATTTATGGTTTTTTTCATCCCTTCAACCACTTATGGACCAGCTCCCAAATTGATTTGACCCTTATATATGAGCTGAATCTGAATGGGGGGCTGGTCAAGGACCAAAGGGTGCCCTAAAGGGCTCCTTGTTCACACCAAGAACTAGTTGAATAATGTATTGAAGTCATTCTATAAATGGAGGCCATGGGTGCTCTAAGAATTTAATATTTTTATAGTATTGTTATGCTACTTTAATCCTCCCTTGAGAATCCTCTTTTCTCCTTGGAGCATTCTAGCAGCATTCCAATAGATCATTCCACTCTCCTGTTGAGGGAATAAGCTTGTATTTCTTTACCATTTCCTTTCTAGTTTATCATTGTAAGAAGAGCTATCCATTAGGGAACTCAATATCCCTCCCAAGGAGGAAGAGGGGATCCATAAGTCCTTCTTTTTGTATGGTGTTTTTCCAACTAATATAGTTATCCATTGGTGGCACAGTCTTGATCATTTGGTTGATTGATTTTGATTCAAATTTTCTTATGTTTTCTAGTTTTATTTACTTAGTTGTTTTTAGTTTATTTACTTGCTTATTTCATGTTCTTGGATTGTCTAACTCATGCACTAACCTTTGTCTTGTCTACCCGACCCAACTAGACTTGTAAGTGCCCTTGTTTTTCTCACCCAAGTGATGAAACAGACACAACATGGATGACCAAAAGGTCTTAGTGGGGAGGCATGATCCAAAATGGATCCAAGAAGGCCTAAAAATAAATTTTCTCAGAATCAGACAAAAACAACGCCATTGCATCCATCTCTTCATGTTGAATTTGACCATATAATATTTTTCGCAAATGGACATTTTATGCAAAGTTATCACGTTCTAAATGACTTCCCAAATAGTAAAAAATTCAACTCGTCAAAGTCAACAGATCGTATTTCTAATGTCAACAGTACGACAGGTGATGTCAGTATGAAGTCATCATGCTGATGTGGCATCACCAGGAGGTGAAATGTGTGACTCAAAAATTGGCATTTTCAAGCTGAGTTGGTACTTGTACATATTTGACACGCGACACTGTACAAATGACACGTGGCAGTCTATACATGGCGTGGCCCAATGATAGGATGACACATGGAAGTACATATGACAGGTGGGGTGTACGAATGATGACTTGGTAGGGTGACTGTGTAGTATGAATGATGATGTGGCGTGACACATGCTTGTACGATAGGTGACATGGTAGGTGACTGGGATGTACAAACGATGACGTGGAAGCTGACTGGGATATACAACGGTGAAATGACATGCTGAATGTACATTGAATGTACGCTGATTGTGCTGGTTAGTGTGTGGTATGGTCCAATCAAAAGGTGACGTGTGGCCCAATTAGAGGGCACCATGTGGCACCCCATATTTTACCAATGTCAACTAGTTTAAAAATTTGTTATGGCTTCTGGAGGATTTGAACCCTTGACCTCCATGGGCGCCAACAACTTCGTGAAAGGGGGTGGACCGATCGATCTGTTGTGTGACTTGTTAAAACACGCGACATAATTTTATTTTAAGTTGACAGGTGGTGGAGGTTTGGGATAGTCTCTAGTCGATGGGGGCCAACCCTAACTAAGAAGGGGCTACAAACTCAGAGCTACAATGGTTATGTGGGCGTGTGGAGTGTAGGATGTGTCCATATGGGCCATCGTCATGAGACCAGGAGCCCAGACCAGAGGGTCCAAGGTGCCAATTACTAGCCCAAGGCCACATGGAAGAGCACATGTGACCAAGGGCCCATAGAAAATGGGTTGCGCCCCGTAATATTCCAAAATTTGGGTTTTTTACCTTATAATAAACATTTTTCAGTTATTTTTAATGGATTTTTCCCAATATTGGGAGATCTGGAGGCCGATTTGAGGCTATGTATTGGGAGGAAGTTGTGAGGTTGATGCCTAATGAAAATATACATAAACCAAGGGTTCATAACAACATGAAAGATGTTCATAATAAGATAAATGTTGAGAAATTTGACAGCCAAAGAAATTTCTATGCAGGGAAGCCATTAAGGAGGGGAGCTTTGCAGACCAATTTCGGGAGCTACGCTCAACCATTTTCAGTGATGCCAGTTGTGTTGGGTTATTTAGGTCGAGAAGAAAAAAACTAGACTAGTTTGTAATCAATTTGAAACTTCTATGATGTACTTTTGAATCTTTTAAGAGAAATAATAAAGCCTAACCCACTAAGACAAAGGCGCGAAGACGTAGGAAATCTTACTGAACTCCATTAACAACTTTGTTGTTATGGTTTTTTGATATTTGTGCTTACATTATGATCTTGATTTCTTATTATGGATGCTATGATATCTCATTAGTTTATGCTTCTTTCAATCAATTTCTAGGTGGTAAATGAACTCATGTTTTAAAACTTAACCATAGTAATTAAAATATAATTTTGGATCAGTCCTCTTGCAAGTAGTTCATGACTGTGATTAGACACTCCTGTGTGGTAGGGGAAAGAAGGTTGTATGCAATGGAGTTCTGTGATAGAGAGGTTCATTGTTGCCAAGATTCATACTAAAAGGAAGTTGTCCCTCCATTCCGTACTTCCCAGAAAGAATGATCTGCAATCAGAGAGTGGCCTTGCTTTGTAGCGTTCTAGATCAAGGAGCCCATAGTGTTTTCATTCCATATAATAAGTTGTTTTTCTGCAATAAATGGAACACATTTATTTATCTAAAGTCGGGCCCAGAGGTCTTTGGATCACTTTATCCATCTCCACCAAATCTTAGCACTGAGAACTTTGTTAAGAATGGTTGGGTCCCATAACCCAAGACCTCCTTTTAATTTTGGTTTGTAGATCTTTTCCCAGCTAATCAAAGATATTTTCCTCTCATTCTTTCCCCCCTTCCATAGAAATTTTCTGTGTAGGGTTTTGATGGATGTTAGAATTAAGCTGGGAGCTGCTAGAGCAGAGAAGGAATAGATGGGAAAGGTTTGAAGGACAAACTTAAGGAGGATGAGGTGACTAGAAAGGTTGAGCGAACGAAAGGTCCAATAGGAGAGTATTTTACCCATGGAGGAAAGGATCCCCTCCCAGGAGATGTTTCGTAGAGATTTATTGATAAGGGGAATGCTGAGATATTTGGATGGAAGGGAGCTATGTGTAAAGCCCATGATATTGATAATATGGAGCTGGACAAGGATGGGGGAGTTAAAAAATAAGAGCTAGGATGTTTCTGTATTAATTTCCATTCCTGAGATTGTGCATAAGGTTTAAAGGAAACAAAGGATTCAAAGGGCTTCATAGATGGTAGGGGATCTCAACATTAAGGTATAATCAACAAACTGGATGTGGGAGATTGGGGGATCCATGCCATCAAGGGGGATTCCAGCTAGAGATTTATCAACAATGGACGCTTTGATGAAACAACTAAGCCCTTCTGCCGTGATGATGAAAAGGAAGGGGGACATGGGATACCCTTGTCGTATTCCATGAGAGGGAGAGAAGGGGTGGGAAGGAACAACAATGATCAGAATGGAGAATAAAGTAGAGGAGGTGAGATTTAGAATCCAGACTACCCATTCATGAGAAAATCCAAAAGAAAGAATAAGAGATTTTATATAAGCCCAACTTAATTTATCAAAATATATGGAGATATCCAACTTTAATAACATACCTGGAGTGCTCGTACTGTGAAGAGAGTGTATGGATTCATGGGAAAGGATGAAATTGTCGAGAATTTTTTGTCCTTCAACATATCTTGATTGCTCGGGGGAAATGATGAAGGGAAGGAGGGGTTTGAGGTGTTGAGCAATCAATTTTGTTAACAACTTATAAATTACATTGCAAAGAGAAATTGATATGAATTTCTTATGATGAGTGACTTGTTATTATTTTGGGATGAGGGTTAGGAAAGTGGCATTAAGACTAGGGAGAACCTGACGAGATATTTGAGAGTCCTCGATGATGTCCCAAACTTCCTCCCTTATCATGGGCCAAGAGAAGTGAAATAAATCCATCGTGAAGATGTCTGAACTTGGAGATTTATCTTTAGGGGTGTCTTGCAGAGTTAGTTCTACTTCCTCAATAGTGATTGGTCTATACAAAGATTCATTCTGCTTCTAAGTTATGAGATTGAGAATGTGTTGGATGATATGTTCTATGTCGGAAGATCTGTCAACAATGGGTTAAGACAACAGGTCTTGGTAATAAGAGACCAATTCCTACTCGAGATATTCATGTTTTTGGAGTATTTGACCTTTCTCTGTGACCAAGTGCATGATGCGATTGTTGTTTCTCCATTAAATTGTCGTCCAGTGGAAGAAATTCATATTTTGTTCCCCCTCTTGAAGCCATTTAATTCGACATTTGTTCCTCCACAAAACTTCCTCTTGAGAGCACCTTTCCTGCAACTGTTGTTTGAGTAAATTTTATTTCTCTTTGAGTTCCTTCGTGAGGCCATGATTCTTGATTTGGATCTGGATGAACTTCATTTGATTGTTTAGATTTATCTGGGCTTCAAAAATGTTCCTAAAGTTCGGTTTGTTCCAAATCTTAAGACGTTTCTTAAAATTTCTTAGTCTTTGCTAAAATCAAAACATTTCAAAACCATGTGGGATGGAGGCTTCCCCCCACTAGGTCGGGGCCAAGGCTTGGAACTCTGAATGATTGATCCAAAATCAGTTAAATCTAAAGGGATTTTGTCCAAGAGAGTCATATATGTCCAATGAGAGTTGTATAGGCTAATGGTAAGATCCATATGTATCCAATATGTTAGTGTTCATCAATAGGCCATCCATCAAGAGGGTTTTCGAGATGAGAAATCGATTTAGACGACATGCCATCTATTGGGAGTTCGAACGACGATTCAACCAGGTGAAGAGGCCATTTTTTTTTCTAGATCTATGAGACAAAGATTATTGATTAAAGCCTGAAAGTGTCCACGTTTTTCCTTGAGTCTACGAGTCTCTCCTCTTTTCTCCTTTAGGTGGAAAACCATGTTTCATTCCCCCCCCGAGTATCCAACTATGATAAATGATAAGGTTATCTAGCTGATCCAGATTTTGAATGAATTTGATCTTGTCCTGTGGAGTGAATGGGCCATAAACATTTGTAAGGAATCCTGGCTTATTGGATCCAATGAGTTGGTATTCCACTGAGATTGTCCATATGGTAGTGAAACAATTATCAAGCAACACATTGTTTGGGTTCGAGAAAATGGTCAAGCCATCAAATATGCCTTTGGAATTGATGGTCATTATTTTCCCCTGTTTCCAACATCTGGAGAGGATTTGATTCATTTCTTCCCCTACACATTTTGTTTCTTGAAGTAAAAGAATATGGGGTTGTTCTACTATGATACGATCTCATAGAATCCTTTTCTTACTATGACTATTGAGACCGTGTATATTCCAAGAGATGAGATTCATGATGAGGATGGAGAGGTAGGGGGAAATTTGTCAGAGATGAGATGTATCTGGTGTGATTTTACCATGAAGTGACCAATTTCTTGTATGAGCTTCTAGGTGGATTTTATTCCCATTTTCTTCTCATCCTTCTGAGGCTTATGTTGTTTTGTCTGTTGGATGTGATAGATTACCAAGATAGTGTTGGATCTGTCTGCAAAACCTACTTAGGAATTGAGGAATACCTTACGAACCATGAAAATATGATCTGAAGGGATGGTGTACAATTCCTACTTGTGATAGGATTGTTCTAAGTGTTCGAGGTATACTCCTACTAGATATTGTTCCTCTAAGTTCATTTCACTACCTCCTTCTTCAAGATCAGATGCTTCTCTAACCTTGGCATGGGAAGAGGAAGAGGAGGGGATCATCTCCAAGACAGGGGTGTTTGAAAGACTGTCTTTTGCATTGTTGTGGGTCGCAGTTTCTTGAGGAGGTAGTTGCGGATCATCCATGTCTTATGGAATTTGCTAAAGGACACTAAAGGAGTTTCTATTGGGTGAAACCATCCCTTGATTTACTTGCTTTTGGGTTATTGACATTGATATCAATGGTGTTTAGAGGATAGTTTATGAAAAAATGCCAATGCTCAGGGCATTTTCTACATAAAAATGGTATGTGCTCATATTCAATAGTTTGAGACCAATCCTCATCGTGATATTCCAGGGAAATGTAACCTGGGAGGGGCTTGGAGATGTTGAGATAGACACAGATGTGAGCATAAGAGGTATACCTTCTATGCTTGGTATCCTTTGAGGATTTTACGTAAACCCAAATGGTGTTTCCTATGCATGTTAGGATATTTTATAGCCATAACTCATGTGGTAGGGAGTATAGATGGATCGATACCAAGGCATGTGCAAAGTCTTCTTTTTTCGGGCTAAACTTCTATGTCTAGAAGCACAGGAAGAGGTCGTCTAAGTTGAAGAAATAAGGTGCCCTACCAAATATCCAATTTCTCTCTTCTAGATTGTGGAATATGATGGTAAATAAGCCATTCTAGCCTAGATATAGGTCATAGTGTGGTTTAGGTTTCCACCAATGGTGTATCCATTTGACAAGATTGCATTTATAGGGCCATAGGCCTAGGAATTTTCCCACCAATGCATAGTTCCTCATGTATTGCTTCTGTTATTTTATTTTGGGTGTGATGATCACATATTTCGGTGCTAGCGGTGCCTGAGGTATTCATTTCCTAGGTTCCCAAGGACATGGTGTTTTCTCTTAAACTGGTCTAGTGTGAATCTCCATTTCTTTTCCTTTAATTGCACCTTCGAAGAAGATTTGTGTAGTGTTGTTCTAGATTTTATACTTTAGGCTTGAAAGTATAAAGTCTAGGAATCCAAAAATAAAGAGGGTCTTTGATATAAATAAAGGAAAAACAACTCTTTAGGGGAAAAGGCGATATGGCAGATTTCTGAGTTGTTTTTGTCTAGCTTCCAATTATTCCTGGACGCTAATGTCCTACTCAATGGCTGCCCATGAACGTTCAAGTTCAACCTAGGTGGTAGTAGTTTTTAAGATGGTGTTAAAAAGAGTTAAAGAGATATTGGTCTGATCTATAAGACCGGGTTCAATATTGGGTTGTCTCGTAACATGTACAGTCATGCAGGAAAAAGAGTTTTAAAGATTTGTTGTTTTTTAGGTTGTTGTTTCTATTTTAGATTATGTAAGAAAAATTCCCAAATTTTGAATTAATAGTATAACAAAATCAAAGGTCATTTTCAGTAACTGAGCTAAATTGAAAATCGTATATGAAATGAAAGAAGACATAAATTTGTTGAACAATGCAAGGCATCAATCAAGGAAGAATCTTACTTTGTGACATAAGAAGAAAATTGACAAGGAAAAATTTAATGAAGCATAAGATATAGAAATCTAAGTAATTCACAGGTCTTGTACCTACTGATAGCCGATACAGAGGAAAAGTTGTAAACGATTAGATAAACAAAATAATCAATCACCATAGTAGAGGTTGTACTAAATTGCAGCTAAGCATTCATCAAAGATATATAAGAAATGATGTCAAATATGAAATAATAGGGGAACACATAAGTGAAACTTGATGGGATCTAGAGTCTTTGACTTGCATTTGTATTAATTCTGGAAAATGAAAAATTTCTCTGCTACAATCAGCCAAGGAAAAATCCCCCCTTGGTTCCATCTTTCAAAATTGTATTTATACAAAGAAAATCATCAACCTTAGACAATTGGTATTCTCCTAATCTCCTAGGTTCTAATGGTTACATAATACAAAATTTGAATCGTTTTGCTCAATTAATTTTTAGTTTTCTACCAGTTGGAAAAAAATGAGCATACATGCATTACTTAATCATTTCTTTGAAGCACTTCCTTCGCTCGGTCCAAAACACTCGATGCACCTATCTAGAAACTGCACCAAAATTCTGGAAGGTTCTGTCGTATCCTTTGCTTCAAACACATACAACTTCCTCTGAATTTTGGGCAGCCTGTCTTCAATCTTTCCCTTTTCAAACTTTGCCGACTAGAACTGTAGATTTATCTTTATTAGCCACTTATCCATTTGCTTGATGTCAAAGTGCTTCAATTGTGAAATTTTGAGCAGGGCTTCATTCCATCTCTCCTTGATATGTAGTTGATGCCTTACAACATTGATCTGACCTAATATCCCAGGACAATCACCTTTACCAATGCCCAGTGTTTTTGTATCTAGTTGATCAAACACTTCACATTCTTTATTAATTTCTCTTTCCATTTTCTTGCTTTCGACAATATTGGTCTCCCATGTTTTTAATATGACGTCTCCCCTGATCTGTTCTTCTACAGTCAACTTTGGGATTGATGGTACTTCCTCTCTAGACGAAAAAAATACTTCCATTTGAAAAGAAGCACGACCTGTTGTAGCCTCTTTTTCCTTGAAATCAATGTTATCCAATGAGTGGATTATTCCCAGGAAGTAGTTTTGAGCGATTTCTATTTTAGAAAGCATGTTTTGTTTTTCTCCTTGTAGTTTCTCATGCACCTCTAGTGCTTGGGCTTGAAATGTTGTTATATTCACAAGTTATCCTTCAATGGACTTCAACTCATCCTATAGCTGTCTCACTAATTCTTCCTATCGAATAACCTGCACTTGACTCATTTTCATCTGCCTGTTCGCTTCATCTAAACTAGACTTCAACAATTGCATTTCCTGTTTGTCAACAGTTCTAGAGTGTTAAACTCTTTGATTTACCTCCTCTCGAATATTATTTTATGTGTGATTTATTTGGTCCTGCAACTGAGCTATCATTTGATTTTTCTGTTACAACCTTGTTTTCAGAGAGTCAATTGAGAATAAATTTTCCATTGCCAAAGCTCCCATAGAGCCTACTAGTTCTGTGGATAAATCTTCCTCTTCTAGGTTCTGCCCATCTACGAGAACTCTCTATTTTTTCACCATTGTACCTTCTCTCAGATGAATTTCTTTTTTTACCACAACCTTCCTCTTTCTACTGAAAAAGTAGTCGAAGGAAGGTATCTCTTCTCTAGAGATAGGAGTAAGGTCACTTACATATATGACTTCCATATGGGGGGTCCCAAAAGTTGATTGTAAAGGAGTTAATGATGTAATAGGGATGCCCAATTCTGAAGATTGAGTTTCTCTTTTTGTTTTGGGGATATTAGTAGGAATAGTTGATGATAAAGGAGGAATCATTTGACTCGACTTTGAAGGTGTCGCGAGCCTAACTTTTGTTTCCAACTTTGGGTGCTCTGTTTGTGAAGCTTCTACTTTTTGTGAAGACGCTTCAGTCTTCTTTGGATTTTCTTTTGCAGTCCCTTTATCATGAGCCTCTAATACGAAACTTGGGGGAATACTTCCTTGAGCTGGAGGAGGGATTATTGATTCTCCCCGTAGTATCTTCGACAAACCACTTCGCCTGTGCTTCTGGAAAGTCATAAAGTTGGTCTGTAGGTCAAGTGATAGTGCCTGAAATTTGTCTAATATTTCCTCATAGGTTCTGGCTCCCTTGAACATGTCGCCACAGGGTGAATCTTCATGTTCATACATTTTCATATTGCAATGAGAAATATGATTTCCCACAATTTGATAAGGATCATTTTTTCTGAGTTCAAGATATACCAATTTGATGTTTTCTAGTGCTACAACATCTACCTTGGAATGACCAAAGTTAAGCAGTGAATACTTCCCAATCTGTACAGGAAAAACCGACTAGAAATTCTTCTGAACTGCTTTCAATTCTGTGTCGATGGAAATTGTTATTATTTGGTAGGCCACCTCCCTGCACACTAGTCTGTCGGGAAGGAAATTTGGAAGTGCGTGAGGAGAAATTCAGCACCTGAAAATCCTAACATAGGAGAAACCCTCTTCAATAAACCAATCTACAATCGCCCTGAGGTTTCCCATGATTGGCTCTGAAATACGAGGAGGTGCATAAGCATACAAAATTTGGTGCAAAGGTATCAGTACATAGTGAAAGATTTCGTAAAAGAAATATTTAACATTCTCCTCCCATAGTTTAGAGTGATAATCATGAATGGGCTTCGCACAGGCTGGGTTCCAGATCCAATTCATCAAGGGGAATGGAGTCATGTAACAGATAGCATCCATAATATATGTAGGCATGTAAAAATATGGAGGTCGGCCTTGAGATTTTTCCATTTTGTACTCTGCAATCTCCTTAGTTAGATTATCTGATAAAATTTTACCCCAGTGGAAACTGTAACCCTCGGCTACTTCATGTAGAAGTGGCACCCACTCTGTAGGGAAATGGGTAGGGATTTTCCTCCCAAAAATTCTACATAGCATCAGAGCTATATAAACCATGTATTCATTTAATGGAGATGTGGCATAAATTCCATGGCTATCAACTCTAAATCTCGCTGGAATTCCCCACCATTCTTTGATTATACCTGTATATGTTTGATCAAATTCTGTACACTCCTTCCTTTGAAATTCCTCTATGAATTCGGCATTATAAATGTATTTAGAAGTAGGGGACATTTTATACATTACTTGGATGTGCTTGGGTATGAATGAGCCAACGACGACCTTTTGGCTATTTAAAATGCTCCTTGTCTGAATGTCGGTTTTCTCTAAAGTCCAGCTTATCATGTCATTGTATGGCATGAGTCTCAGCTGTGTGGCTATTTTATGAAGCTCAAACTCTGCTATGTCTCTGAGTTTATAATCAGTCTTTTCAGTCCCAAAATCGTCGAGGAAATTCCTAATCTCATAATCTAAGATTTCAAAAATCTGCCTCCAGTATTTGACTGAATCCACAACATGTGGCGTAGTGTTGGATATAACACCTCCATCCGAATTTGAGCTTTCACCTGCATCCTCACTCTTCTTAGGAACTTTTTTGGTTGCCATGATGTTTGTGCTAAAATGAAAGCCCGTTGCAGAGAAGTAATGCGTAAGTTCTTCTGAATGTAACTTGCTCCTAGTCTGAAAGTGAGAATGAAATTCAAAATAACACATCTTTATTAACCTTTAACTTTTCTTCAATTTAGCGTACCAATATAGGTGATAAAAATTAAATGCTTTAATGGGGATGGTACACCTAGAGATACACACTTTATGTTAAAAATATCTCCATTAATTTGTTATCGATACTGCCATATATCGGCGATTCAAAACTAGGATTTCGAAAGGAATGTCATCAAAAACTCCCAAATAGCGAAACGCGAAAAGTTATTTAATATCATTAATGTCATTTTAAAGTTATGTTAATTACGTTTAAGCACTTAATCCTTTCAGGATTTCGTGTTTCAGAGTTTCGAGCATCGTGTCCCCAAGAGGTATGACACAAGTAAATCCTGAATCGTGAAACCACGATGGGATTTATTTAGGGGCTAACCACTTGTTTTAACCTTTTAATTAATCGTGATCGGGGATTAGTCTTTACTTTTCATGGATTGGAGTATCAGGACTCCGATGACTCTTTAACGCCAGAAATCTCGAATCACGAAATTGCGATGGGATTTATTATCATTAAACCTTCTTACTTCTTAATAAACATAGCATTATATTTTAAGAATTTCACGACTTCAGGAATTGGGGTTTTAAGGAGACTTAAGGTCGACTCTTTGATTTCCCGAATTGTGACTGATTAACGATTTGTTAAGTATTTTTAAAACTTAATTAATCATGATTAAAAAGTTATTTCATGAAAAGCGCGTTAGGACTTTGAAATGTTGTTTAAGTTCAGATGGCCGAAAAAGAACATGTGAAATATTTAGAAAGTAGTTAACATTTTTAATTATTACTTTAAAATCTGTTCAATTCCTTTTAAAAAATCACTTTTTTGAGACTTCGATACAGGGACTTTGGATTTGTTATTAAAAAACATACTTTGTGAATAGCCGAACCCCGAAAACCTCGAAAGACCTTTTGACTTCTTTTTAGAACTAAGGGCGGCTCCGTAACCAGAGAAAAATAGAGATTTTTATTTAGAGAAGAAAAATAAAATTTGTTTCAAGATAGGCTCCATCTAGGTATATCGTCTCCCTATGGGACGAGAAGAATAGTATACCATGTGCCTTTATTGGGAAAATGGAGTCATTAGTTTGTTTCTGCAAAAACTTGTTCAGAAAAAGTGTGCAGAGGAAAAAGGGGGTTTCATCCTTATCTCTGAAAGCTTTTGAAACCCAATCTCTCTCTAATCTCAATTTTAGGCCATTTGACTTCCTCTTTCCTGATACTGATTTCTGGTCTGCTTAAGATAATCCAAACAACCTTAGGAATTTTAACAAGTTCTGTCGATCTTGCTTTCCATCAAGGTGAAGTAATTTTAATGTTTTTAATGAGGGAGTCCTGCACGAACTTGGGATGTAGATCTAGCTTCAAAGAAAACTAATTTACCACAGTTCAGTGTAATTAATGTATAACAACATTACAAATATCTTAGACATTGCTTCACTTCCAACGAGCCTGTTCAGTACCCTAGTGAAGTTATCTGATTCCATTTGTTGAATTTCCTTTCACCACTTCAATTTGTAACTTTGCATTTAAATGCTGAGATGAGGGAAATCATTTTATGAATTTCCTTTCATCGTCTCTTTTTTTTTGGACTAGATGGGGGCAATCAATTTTTTGAATTTCCTTTCACCATATGTCTTATATTTTTCTTTGACATGAAGTGAGGGCAATCAATTAGTATAAAGTACATTAGGGCTGATATCTGTGTATAATTTTTGCAACAGAGGTCTGTCAACTCACTTTTATTACTCTGGATTAGTTTCCTTTTGAACTTCAAAACATCTTAGTCTGTAGGAAAAATTATGGGAGAATTTTATTTCCAGGGACCTTCTTTTGAGCAAGACTAAACTTCTAGAACCTGTGAAAACAACTAAGAGAGTTAGGATTAACCTATACATATCTTTTTTCAGTAAGCGTTTGAGGGGTCGTGAGGACTTTCCTTTATTCTAAATATGTTTTTCAGCTTTAAGAGATAAAGTGTAACCTCTCCTTCCTCTGTGGAAATCATGGGAAGGTATCTAGGGTCAAGGGGAAAATAACACAGATTCGAAAAGGGTGACAAAGAAGGATTTGGATTTCATAAACGTAGTTTTGGTAACACAATATTGACTCTTGGAACCCTTTCTTTGAGGTCACTTTACTTCCCCTATTTATTTTACATATTTTTATCTTATCCAGAGGAATATTTTATTATCCATAGAAAAATTACGTTCTTTTGATGATACCTTGGGTGAATATGTTCATACTCATGAGACCATTGTTGCACATAGATGATATTCATTTGAAATCTATACATTTCGTAAATTCATACCTTTGCCTTACCACTTCGTTCTCATCTTATTAAATTATTTTTTTATCACTTGTTTCAAGCAAATCAATTTCCCGATACATGACCATCTGTTTTCTTCTATTTGATGTTTGGGATGTAGACCAGAATCCTACAAGAAGACAACATGAAAAGCGTCAGGGTTTTAAGATTTATAGAATTCAATGTGTTGAATATTTCATATATCTATTTCTAGGAGATCACTAACCTGCTTTATTTGCGGTGAAAGTAAAAATTACCGAAAAACTATAAAAACTAAAAACACAAATTGGTATATACAGTGGAATTTTGGAAATTGTTTATTGAATATAGTGCTTCAGATAATGCCCATTGATAGGAGAATTGAGGATTTTAGCATCCAAAGTTTCTAGCAGAAATGAGTTCTTCCCATCAGAAGCTGTGACTTTGAATGGTCCATACCATATATGATCAAATTTTCCATGTTTTGATGAGTCTTCCCTCCTAGCATCCCATTTCAAAACCAAATCGCCAGGAAGGAATTCCTTATCTTTAGACTTATGATCGAACAATGATTTCATGTTGTCTTGATATTTCTGCAGCCTTTCATCCACCTCAGCCCTATTCTGCTGAACTTCAATCAATTGATTTATTCTTCTTGTGACATGGTTTGGTTCTTCTTTTTCATCTTGCCAAAGTTTCATCACAGGTAGAGCTAGGTTTATGGGTAGTACCATGTCATTCCCATATACCATTTGAAATGGAGAAGTGCCAATCAATTTCTTGGTGCCTATCCTATTTTTCCACAAGGCGTATTTCAAGTGCACATGCCGAGATTTTTTATTTGCGTTCAACACCTTATTAATTATGGTAATTAAGATTTTATTTGATGATTCAACTAGCCCATTGCCTTGGGGGTAGTATGTCATGGAGTGACCCAATATAATATTGTACTTTTGGCAAAAGATGACCATTTCCATATATTTTAATGCTTGGGCATTATCTGTAACTATCTTTCGGGGACAACCAAATATAGATAATATGTTTTCTTCCAGGAAGTCTCTCACCACTAAATATGTGGCTTTTCTAGTTGGAATAGCTTCTACACAGTTGGTAAAATCATCTGTAGTAGTTAGGATCCATTTGTTTTGTGCGCTGGAATGTGGGTGAATTTCTCCTATAAAATCCAACCCCCATTGTTGGAACAAAGATTCTATTTTAACTGGGACCAGAGGTAGTGCTAGGAGTTTCTGATTGCCTACAAATAATTGGCATGAATCACAGGCTCTGACTTTGGCATTTACATATGCAAATAATTTAGGCCAATAATATCCCTCTCTCATAATTTTATAAGTCGTTTCTCTCCATGCATGATGTCCTCCGCACACCCCCTTGTGGAATTCATTTATGATCTTTTCGTCTCTGATTCTACTAGACAAACCAGTAGAAATCCCAGAGGGTCTTTCCAATACAATTGGATCTATGAAATAAAGTACTTTACCGCATGCAGTTTCAACGTTCTAGCTTTAGATGGAGCCATATCACTTGGGCATTTCAAATTTAGAAGATAAGATACTATATCTTTGTATCACACTGAAGTTGTGAACTTTTCTTCTATACTGGTTGTGGCTATTTGCTCGTCGAGTTCATACATATCCAAACATCCTTCATACTCTTGTAGATTATTTATACCAAGTGCTCTAAAATTTGATTCGGCTAGTAGATTATCCAAACCTTGTCCTTTTACGAGATTTGTCAGTTTCACCTCTAAATCAAATTCTTGAATCTTAGCAAGCCATCGGCCCCTCTTCCTGTCGCTATCAGGTTGAACCAATATGTCTTTAACGGAACTGGTGGGTACATATGCAATTATCCTGGAGTGTAACACGTAGGTTCTGAAATACGTTAGTGCCTTCACCATAGAATATGCTTTCTTTTCCATTATGTCATATTTCAATTCTGCATCTCTGAGGCTTTTACTGAAGAATGCTATTGGTTGCTCGAAACCTTCGTCGTTCTTTTGGAAGAGTATTGTTGCAATTGTGTGTTCATATGAAAATGAGAAGATAAAAAATTCCTTGAGATAATCAGGATTTTCCAGTACAGGTGCTTCGCCTATAATCTTCTTGATGCATGCACACAATGCTTTAGCTTCGGTCGTCCATTTAACTTCGTGTTCACAATTCCAATGAAGTTCATGATAAATCTTCTGAAAAAAATCGTTTTTCCTAAAAACGACTGAATTTCTTTTACATTTCTAGGAATATTTATAGTGTCTATATCTTCGACCCTTTTAGGATCAATTTTAATTCCATCCCGAGACACAATATGGCCCAAGAGTTTACCTTCTTGCATTGCAAAGTGAGACTTCTTGGGATTTAAAGACAAACCAAATTTGCGACATTTATCGAACGTTTTCTTGAGATGTATTAGATGATCTTCATCAGGTTTAGAAAAAATAGTCAGATCATCAAGATAAATAACCATGAATTTATCTCTTTCACCGATGAAGGAGATATCCATAGCCGACTAGAAGGTAGCACCTTCATTCATTAAACCAAATGGCATTTTGTCATACATAAATGTACCCCAAGGGGTGTTGAAGGCTGCTTTTTCTTTATCGTATTCATTGACAACAATCTGATTGTAACTGGAAAAACCATCAATCATGGACATCCTATTTTCTTCGACTACTTTTTCTAAAACATGTTCCATTTTCGGTAGCGGATAATTGTCTTTAAGAGATGATTTATTTAAATTTCTAAAATCTACACACTCTGATTTCTCCACTCTTCTTCCTCACCAAGACCAGGTTGGCTACCCACTCAGAGTACCTAAGTGGTACAATTATTTTGGCATCCAGAAGGTTTTTTACTTCTCTTTCGAACACAGGCAATAATATGGGGTTAATTTGTCTGAGTTTTTGCCTGAAATGTTTAACCCCAGGCTTTAAAGGAATCTTGTGTTTGATCACAGTGGTGTCATAGGTTCTCATCTCATCATAGCACCATGCAAAAAAATCTTTATGTCACCCGAGTAAGTTTGTATACTTAACTTTCATCTCAAGAGGAAGGTACTTTGATATTTTTACCATTCTAGGCTCTTCTTTGGTGCCTATATC
The DNA here is from genome assembly GCA_000966675.3 of Picea glauca. Lineage (NCBI taxonomy): Eukaryota > Viridiplantae > Streptophyta > Pinopsida > Pinales > Pinaceae > Picea > Picea glauca. The sequence continues at coordinate 17,894 of JZKD02S1653074.1, forward strand.
ACAATCTTCGGCTTCCTCTAGTGGAGGTTGCAATGTAGATTTCAATGGAATATCATTATGGTCAAATAATATTTCTAGGGGAATTAGACCTTTAGGGATTTGATTATTTTTTATTATTAACAAGCGATGATTTTCAATCTTATCTTGGAACTCTTGAGGATCTTCCCCTTCTTGCATAATCCAAGTATGGTTGTTATGGTTTTCTTGGTCGATGTGCGTTTCAACAAAGTCTTCGACCATTTCAAGGAATTTTCTAATCTGTTCATCATCTTCGAACACATTCCATTGTTGTATATTGTTTGGTATCGAGGGTCAGTGCCTCATATCTATGTGATACTTAAGTTTTAAAGCGGTAGGAGGTGCAAAAGTTGAGGCTTCTTTGGCTAACGAATCAGCTAGCAGATTTTTTGTACGGGGAATGTAATGAACATTAACTGATGAGAAATTTTTTTCCATTAAATCCCAGGCACAATTTCTATAAGATCTCAATCTCGGGTGTTTGGACTTATACTGTCGATTTACTTGTTTCACAATTAATTCCGCATCTCCATAGACTTCCAAGTTTTTTATGTTTAATTTTTTAGTGGCTTCTAATTCCAAAATCAGGGCTTCGTACTCACATAAATTATTTGCATAGTCTATGTCCCACTGTAGTATGTAAGAGAAAGAAATGATAAAATCGTCTCCAGGTACTACAAATATTACTCATGCGCCTGCACCTTCACATGACGAAGCACCATCAAAATACATTTTCCAGGTTTCGGTACTATACACACTTTCTTTTACCTTTTTTGTTTCATTTTTTTCTGTGAAATATTCAACACAGTCATCTGTATCATCATCAATTAATAAAATATAATTTCCAATATCTTGATCAACGACATAAACAAGGTAATTGCTAGGATTATGTGGATCACTTACCATGTATGCCAACCTTGTTTCTCGGTATAATCGGGTGAATTGTCCTCTAAAAATGGGAATCGTGGCATATGTCATGTCTAGCTGAAGGGATCCTCCAAGCTTAGAACCACAAGACTTGGATAATAACATATCGTACTTCAGAGGTATATCAGGAATAACCACATCCATCAGGACAATTTTTACTGGGATCTGTGCAAGATTTACTACCAAGTCTTTGATCATGCCCACACATTTAACTTTTCTCGAATCAAATGAATACAGGTCTCCATATGGCCTAATAATTTCGAGGCCAAGTTTATCCATAATAGCCTTGGGAATCACATTATGCGAGGCTCAAAAATCCAGCATGCAGTTATGTAGTAGACGATCATGCACATTTAGTGTAATGTAGAAAGGATCAATGATATCTCTGGCCCCTTCAAAATGCGGACCAAAAATTATATTAGGCTTATCATCTTCCAAATTTATAACGTTATCTTGACTTCCTAAATATGAAAAATTATCATTTTGATTATTTGTTTTCGGTAAACAAGGTTCTTTGCCAATTAAACCAGGGGTATTGGTATCTTGATCTTATTAATCTCATTTTCTAGGCTGAAGCCTCCCACAATTTTATCTGTTTCTCTGGTTGAAGCTTTGGTCTCCTTCCTTTCTGAATTATTTGTTTGCATTTCTTTATTTTCAGTTATTTTTATTTTTAATGTCTGTGTTTTGACAACCTTAGTTTTCCCAGCTTGGATCTCAACATCCTTTATTTTGGTATTTTTCGGGTCCACTCCTTTTATTTTGGTGTTCTGTATCTTGGTGTCTTTTGAAGCGGGTTCGTATATTTCGCCTCTTGGCAGGATTTTCTTTGGTTGAGTAGTTGTCATGTTTTTATTTTTAGGCCTTAGATTGTACTTATGTTGGAGCTCGGCCATTATAGTATCGACTGTTCCTTGATAGGATGAATCATCTGTATTATTTATGTTTCTATATTTATTTGACCATTGTTCTGTGTTCAAAGACCTCTCATAATATTCCTTAGTCAAATGAGTTTGTAGACAATCGTCGCCCCAATTGTTAATATATTCTTCTAGATCCTCAAATTCCTGCATGTCATTCCCTCCTATAAAATTTTCATTTTTTAAATGAGTTTGAACTTTTTGATCTTCATTTTTAATCTGTCTTTGTTGTATCTGAGGATTGGGGTTTCTTCTGAATTCTCTCCTAACGAATTGATCTGCTTTAGATTGATCTAGATCCATCCTTGAAATTTAATTTGATATCTCTTTTATTATCCTATCCATATCATCCATTTTATCATCTGAGGATCTCCCAGATCCCGAGGTTCCCGTTTGTTCCCTAAAATGTTTGGTCTCTCTGTTTCCCATTTCCACTTTTTCTTTTAATTTACCAGAAGCCATCATATTTGACTTAATCTCTACGACATCGTCTTGCATTTTGGTAAGTTCGAATTCTCTCCTTTCTCTTAATAATAATGCGAACTCAGGTTTGAAATCCCTAGCGAATGTTAATTTTGCTGTGGGATGGGAAGGTTTAACTTCAATTGGTATCTTGTTATATAACTTATTAAATCTTTGAATGAATTCAATAACAGTTTCCAAATTTTTCTTCCTCAAAGCCCCAAACTCAGTTAAATAATATAGTTGATCCTTTCTCTCACCCCACTGCATGAGAAAAGAGTTTTCTAGATCATCATAAGATGCTATCGAGCCTATGGGAAATCCTCAAAACCAGTTTCTTACCTGAACTTCAAAAGTTTGAACAAACAACCATGAATACACATCTTCATGTTCGAGACCGAGAATGTTTGCGAATTGATCGAATAAATTTATATGTTCGGTTGCGGTTAGGTCTCCTTCCCCTATAAACTTAGGTAAGTTATTCATGTAGTTTTTAGGTAAGTCATGAAGGGGTATTGGGAGGACCAAAGGAGCATATCTAGCCGCTACTTTGGCAAAAATTCTAGGGGGTGGGGGTGGCCCTTGACCGACCCCTCCTCCTCCTATAGCAGCCATAGATATCTTAGGGGGGGGTTAACTGGTAGATTATAAAGAGGGTTTTCAAATATGTATAGCGATCCTTTAACTTATTCGGGATGAAGCGAGAAAGGATTTGAAAACTGTTTATCGGGAGACGAGAAAACTGAAAAAGGGTGGAACGGGATACAGGGACTCGGTTCCTTTGACTTGTAAGAGATGTAAACAGTAGAACCCAAAGGCATGGAATCTGAGTATATGGTATACTCTTTGAGAATTTTTTATCTTTGGAAATCTAATTGAAGAGTTGGTTGGATATCAATCGATGTGATCTTTACTGAGGTTTTCTCACCTTCGCTTACACAGGAGGTAGTTAGATGAGTTTCATATTTAATTTCCGGGAAAACTAAATTTGGGTTTATGGTCTCGGCTTCAAATGTCTTAGCCGACGTTTCTTCAAAAAGGGTTTGGGTGGAAACTTCTTGCGAATTTAGAATTTCAAGTGGAATATTAGCCTTAGAATGCGTGTATTTAGGTTGGTAGACCACAATAGTTTTCTTAAAGAAACCTCTTGTTTTTAATATTTTTTAGGGATTAGAAACAGGCATGGTCTGCTTATCATCATAGTTTTTTTTGGTGTTACTTCGACTGGATGCCATCTTACTTAAACATGGAGTCGCCAAGTGAATAATAACTTATCCTTTAAAAAGTGTTAACTCTTTGTTCACTATCAAAGAGAGAAACTCACAAATGTCGTTCTCTCAGGGAAAATAATTTTGTTTCTCCATCCCCGACAATGGAGCCAAAAAGATGTTGTTCCAAAGTTTATACTAAAGGCTTGAAAGTATAAATTCTAGGCATCCAAAAATAAAGAGGGTCTATGATATAAAGAAAGGAAAAACAACTCTTTAGGGGAAAATGAGCTATGGTTGATTTCTGAGTTGTCTTTGTCTAGTCTAGTGTCTTGCTGGTGCATAAAATTGTTGATGCACACACCCTTGCCTTGATGATTGTTGTGTCTCTATGTGATGTGGATGGAGATATACAACAACAATTGTAGGAATCTGTGTCTCTAGGCTCCCAGTGTGGAAAATTATTTACACACCACCATCCTAATTGTATAATGGTGTTCAGGTATGTACCACTTGATATCTTTATTTTGTGTTCCCTCGATACCTACTAAAATCATTGAAAATCTAATTGAATTAGACATGTGAAAACATGCCAATCAAGGGAGGTCATGCACAGGGAAAACCACACTTTGTATTAATGGGTAAATGTTAAAATGAACATGCGTTGGATGAGTGTGCCTCTTTTCTCAACCATATACACCAATTGGAGAAGCATACAAAAATTTATGACCTACAACAAACAAAAAATGCAGTGAGGTTGAACCTAACAAAGAGAATTCTTTCATGAAATTGCATGGCTTGTTCATCATGGAAAACCTTGGGGAGGACCATCCTAAAGGACAATGAGGTTCACCCAAAAAATTCATGATGGAAGAAATAATGGATTCTATAATATATAGAGATTTCATATTAATGAGGAGTTCAATAAGTAGTGAAATTGATAGTGGAGACAAACTAATGGAAATTCTAAATCTCTTAAATGATTGGCATGATTTCCTAGCTCTTAAATTCCTATTGAACTAGGGAAGGATGCTCTTTTCAATAACCACCATGATCAAGGAAAAATAAAAAAGTCTCGGTCTCTAAGTACCGTGTAATTCATTAACAAAAACCATAACAATGAACAACTAAGAAACTATAATATCAAGAACACAATTTAGAATCGAAGTTGCAAAGGAGACTCGTTGTTTTCTTGTTTAAAGGAGTTTTAAGATAAATACGATTGATATTTTATAATCAAAATGAAGGATACATTACAAATTATTTGTTAAAATTTCAATAAGGAAGGGTATCATTTTAGACATAACATATTGTGAGAGTGAAACCGAACCTCAAAATGTAAAAAAAAGAGAGGATAAATTGCATTGTGAATTCTTAATCAATAATACAATATTTGTATGTAGATTGTTGAAGTAGTTTTTATGGTGGTTTCTCAAACTTTTTTTTGCAAAATATCCATCATAAATTATATTTTTTTGTGTTTGTTTTGCGAAATATCCATCAAAGATTATATATTTTTGTGTGTTTTGCAAGTTATAGCTTCTAAACAATTTATTCGATTAGAAGATTTTACAGAAACCTGTTTTCATTTCAATGCATTGTTTTTTGTTAGAAATACAATATTTTTTTTGTACATGGTTGGAGTAGTTTTAATGGTGGGTGATCAAACTTGTTTTTCAAAATATCCATCGTAAGTTATATTGTTTTTGAGTGTTTTGCATGTTATAGCTTCTAAACATTTTTTTCAATTAAAATATTTTACAAAAACTTTGTCTCATTTCAATGCATTGTTTTTGTTAGAATTCTTTTCCTTGCAACTAGATCCAAAATTTCCATTGAAAAAGATGGCATGTTCATGTATTGATGCTTACATCTATAAATTGTTTGATCCAAGGTTGTGGAGGTTGGTCCTAGGTCCTTTAAATGCTTTTCTAGTCATCACTTGCTCTGAAAAGAGATATGCCTCAAGGTCATAGAATGGACCTATTACTTAACCTTCTTAAGTGTGCAAATGAAAATGCTATAGACGTTTAATAATATAGAATAATAATATTATTAAAAATACACAAGCCACCTCTAATCGGGTAATTCATGGAGAGAAAATCACGAGTCCAAATTCAACATCAGAGAGCAAGGAAAATTCATAAGGTTTCTTCAACAATTCATTTCTGCGGTTGGAAAATGTAACATGCATGTTGGTGGCGTTCTCTATCCTTTTCATCTGAATCTTTTGCCTCACCATTATTGGCTCTCCACTTTCTTCTTCCCTCCAAAAAATCACTCCCATACTCTCAGGTCAGAGATAACATAACAAAACAATGATTTTCATAAGGATTGATAATGGATTCTAATGATGACCCAATACGATAGCAGAAAAGTTGAAAACAATAGTGACCATAGAGATATTCCCTCACCTTGAGACACTATAAGGATAAAACCATCTAGCGGAGGTTTTTAGTGCTACGAAATTTGACAAAATTTAAAAAAAAACCTCCACTACAACGTCCTATATTGAATGTGAATTTTTTAGCGAATGTTTTATATAACAAAAAAAACTGGGCTGACAGAGGTTGTAGAAGAGGTTTTTTCTCCTGTATTTTTCTTGTCAAAACCCACTAGTGTGGTATTGATGAACATGCATTGGTGCGTTAATATAAGACAAATTTCCTAGCATTTTAATATAATTAGAAAAAGCATGAATATTCCACATTGGTTCCACCCTTTTTTTCGTATGCATAACATTGATGCTCTTATAATTTCAATGCATGGTTTCCACCTTGTTTGCAGATGAAGCAATAGTGCATTTTAGATTTTGTACACCCCAATGTGTTTAATTTATAGTTAACACCGATGTGATCGAGGTACCCTAAGTCACGGTGCATTTAATAGTGTGTTCCCTCATTCTTGTGTAATTAGTATGTATAGATGTCTATTTTACAATGTGCACCGAAGGGTGGTGAAATTTCGAATATACGAGGTGATGTGTTGGCGCCATTATTTTTACTAAGAACCAAAGCATATATTATAGTAAATGAGACAATGTATAAACAATATTTATAGTCCTAATACATATAATAAATTCAATGCATCGACACGTGAATTATTTTTAGTTCCTCAATTTGTATATTTTAAACATGAGCAACATACAATTTTGAAATGATAAATATTATTGTACGTTATGTTTTTTTATAGAACTTTGTGTTTTCTCAACAGTTCATATTGGTGCATTATGATAATTAATTTGCACCGGTGCATATGACTCCTCAAAGCACACTTCTTTTTTATATTATGGAATGCACTTTCAAGTGAGTTCAAACTAATACAGTGCACTGATATGTGTATATTTTAATTCATTGTTTTTTACAAATTTTAAATTAATAATTTCAAAATCAAATATTTTTTAATAATAATATTGTTCTACACTTTGTTATTGTATTTAGATATAACGATTGCATTAACATCTTATCCAACCAATTACACCTCTATTATTTGTAGCAATGTAAACCAAAAATCACTATAACATAAACAAATGGCATGCAACTGTATTTGATGATACTCTGAACGTAAATATTATTATAACATAAACAAATTGCATTTCATCAATGGTAGATAATGGTAGATATTGTAAAGAATTCATTTAATAACTATGATAACTTCAACTCTATTTGAAGATGTTCCAAACCCAAAAAATATTGTAACATAAATAAATGACATTATTTCATCAATGGTAGATCTAATCTAAGAATCAATTATATCAACAAGTAAAATTATGGCAATTGGAAGAAAATGCAGTGCCATAGGAATCATGATCAGTTTTCACAAAAACTTTAACTTTTCATACATGGACCATTTTTTATTGATGCAAAGCATGGAGAATTGATTCCCATTTTGTTATTTTGTGACACATTTGATGTGAAACAATAGGAAATCCATTCAAAATATATGATCATCATAACCACAATGTTGCAATAAAAAATCATAACCACAATGTTGCAAGAAAAAATAAGATCTATATCTGATATACCAAAAAAACTCAAGATCTGTATCACATACCATAAAAAAATCAAGATCTATATCACATATACCATGTATTTATCATCTATATCTATATACATATCCCATGGATTTAGTAGTAGAGACTTAGAAAAATGAATGCAATCTCATCGCGAATAATGGAAAGATTGTCTACAATATATAACTTTATATTCCATACATGAAATAAATCTCCCTCACTCACTATCACTATGTGTTCGTTTGATGTGTCCAATAATGAATATGGATATCATCAATAGAGGGAAAACAATTATTATACTACTACTTGTAATGAAACAATAACACTCCCCATTTAAATGTATGAACAAATCCAATACCCAAACCCATGGCTAGAGTTGGCTAAATGATGCTCCTAAATTGTCTTCTCTAAGTATGGACAAAAGAAATGCATAACGAAACAAAATGTACCACACACTGCATCGACGAAGTGGAGGATTACAATGGATTGTGCAACTATTCAATCTGAGCTACTTAGAGAAAGAGCACCCCAACCAATGCTAGATCCAAAATGGTTGTTTCTCCAAGTTACAGGTGACTGAAGCACCATTTGTGCTTGCAGGTGAAACTACAAGTGTTATTGGCAGAGCGAAGATTGATTGGATGGTTGCGGGTGTCACGACAGGTTGGTGGGTGGAGGAGGTTGGGGAGGAGACGGGAAGGATGCTAAAACCCCCACATAGACGGATTCTTAAAACCACACATATAAGGATGATTCTATAATTCAAACATTTTTGAACCATGCACTGAGTCCCACCACAAACTTAGGTTGGATATGAGAAGAGGAAAAAACTGAGACGCTGCAGAAATTCAATAAGATGAATAAATCTACTTTGGAAAATCAAATTTGGAATGGGCACCTCCACATTGGAGAGAGAAAGGAGGAAAATAAAATTTGAAATGGGCTTCGGTGGGAATAAGGAAGGTTATGGCGCCATTAATACTCATGTCCCCATGTCGACATACACACATAAACTTGTCATATTTTGTCATGCCCCATTAACAAGATTTGATAGCAAGATAACAAGTTTAATCAAAACCTTGATAGAAAGATTTGATTGCAGAGTTAATTCGCTGAAAATTCATGAAGTGATCTTGTTAAAATTCTTGGTATCGCTTCCCGTCATTTACGGTCCAGAATTCAAAAATGTTATGTGGGCGTTGTCAAATTTATACATAGTTCCTATAAAAAGATAGTATTAAGATTTTTTAAATGTTTATATTACTATGTTAACTAGATAGTTAGAAGAAAATTATCGTACTTTTTTGGTAAGAACATTGAAAGTTTTTTATGAACAGATTCAGTTAATGTTATATGAAAAACTACCAAACCATGGGAGAATACTATAGATCTATTAGTCTCTTTTTTTTTTTTATAGGAAAATAACACTTGATTCTAATAAAAATAACAGTATAAAATAACAGTGTACCTATTCGTTGAAAAAAGACATAGTGATTATATTTAAAATTTCATATGTATGCTTTCATTACATTTGCAGTTCTAGAAAATTACTACTACTTATTGAAATTTCTGAGAATGAAATCATTGTTAGACAACGCACCTTTATTACTTTCCAAAATGATTTTTGTAATTTACTGCTAAATTAAATTCGTAGTAGTTACATTGTTTGTTCCATTTGATGGCGTAAATATTGCCAAGACTACACTAAAGCAAATCTTTAAACCCATCATATGTTTGTGAAGGTAAAAGTAGGAAACTTGAGAGTGCGTTGAACTTGGTGTTGGTTGGTGTATGTTGTGTTGGGAATTTTTTTTAAATTTCATTTTTTACTGGAGTTTGAAAACATAGAATTGTAAATTTCACTTGGATACTGGGAATCGTGTGGATAAATGGTTCAATTATATCCATAAAACCTTTAATTAAATATTTGTCTATTTAATTGCAACCCCTTTTTCGAAATATGTTTTTGAGAAATAAACTTTGCTTACCAAATTGTCAANATATTCGTATGCATTTCCGAGAATAAGCCACATACTCCTTCTCATAATTTTGCTAGATTTCCTAATGGACTCCCAGGTTATCTCATCTTGGTTCTGTTTTGACTGCACCCCAGTAGTATCATTAACCCTCCATTTCATCCACAATCAGTTTTCCCATCTACATATTTCCATCCATTCATTTACCTCATACAAAAACCCACCCATGGGCCCCCCACCCTCCACTAGTTCTCTTCACAACTTATGCCCTCACTAGCTAGGCCATCTCTCATTGGGGCACTCGTTTATATATCTGGACACTCATCCCAAATAATTCTTTATTTATTTGGTAATTGTAAAAAGCCTTTATTTCCATCATTTACTTTTCTTTTTGTCTTCACCCTTGACAACCTTATTTTTTGGCAACCCAACCCATGTCTCCCTTGGTTGGGGCATCCACTATCCGATATCGTCCATAAACCTTGAGTATCCCATAGTCCATGTACCCTTGATCTCTTAGTTTCTCCACTTTGTCACGTCTCTAGCACAATTTAACCCCATATCTAGTCGCCCCCCTGACACTAGATACCGTTTTGTGGTTGCTGCCAATCATCCTCCAAACATACCCCCAACCAAGGCCAGTCTTGAGTCTCACCACCTTTTGACTTCTTCCATGTTCCCCATCAATTCTTGATCTTGTCTCCACAAATTTCATGAATCCCTTTTCTTCTTGGAGTTGTGTCTCCCTATCTGTCGACATCAACACAGTTTCCAAAAGGGAGACAATATCTTGACTCTCATTACCTTTACAATGAGGCGTCTCAGATGACACAGAGAGAACCATCATTTCTCTCTAATGTCATTGACCCCCATAACATTCGACTTCAAAAAACTCACATGTTATGATGGGTCTTACTATGCGACTATTGCAGTTGTTTTATACTAGCCGAAGACCTCTAAATTTGTTAGGCCATCAATGCCTACGAGTCATCGACACTTATTACATCCATCCTTACCTCTTTTCAGAGTATCTTCACCATCAGAATTGTCATCTTCCATTATCAAACCACCCCAGAGGGTGCTGCAATTATCTACATCAGCATACAAATTCAGTTATTGTCTTACATTTTGAGTTACATGACACAAGCATGGGGCATGCCCGCCTGGTTTGTATACAGATTTTCTTTTCCTTCTAGAGAAATATTTGGGTCCCACAGTTTCCTCTCTCCCTCCGACAGATTGATATTGCAGTTCCTATCAACACTCTTCCTTACAATGGTAATCTCAGTAGAAGAAACATTTATGTGTTTCGGCTATACGTATGCTCCTAACCTCACACATCAGGGGGCATCTGTTATCACTAAAATTTCATCCGCAACATTGCATGAAAATGGTTACGAAAATGCAACAGTTCCAAACACTTATTAGTTCATTTGTAGCACCAAAAATGCATTTCCAAGAGGCAAAAAATATCCAACTGGAAAAAAATTGTCATGTGCTGAAACACTAAAGGAAGCGTGCACATGGTGCGCGGGCCAAAGAAGCCCGTAGAGTGCACAATGCACCATATGCGCGAATGTGTCTGATAAAATCTATGCACTCCTATGAAAGACACATTTATGGTTTTTTTCATCCCTTCAACCACTTATGGACCAGCTCCCAAATTGATTTGACCCTTATATATGAGCTGAATCTGAATGGGGGGCTGGTCAAGGACCAAAGGGTGCCCTAAAGGGCTCCTTGTTCACACCAAGAACTAGTTGAATAATGTATTGAAGTCATTCTATAAATGGAGGCCATGGGTGCTCTAAGAATTTAATATTTTTATAGTATTGTTATGCTACTTTAATCCTCCCTTGAGAATCCTCTTTTCTCCTTGGAGCATTCTAGCAGCATTCCAATAGATCATTCCACTCTCCTGTTGAGGGAATAAGCTTGTATTTCTTTACCATTTCCTTTCTAGTTTATCATTGTAAGAAGAGCTATCCATTAGGGAACTCAATATCCCTCCCAAGGAGGAAGAGGGGATCCATAAGTCCTTCTTTTTGTATGGTGTTTTTCCAACTAATATAGTTATCCATTGGTGGCACAGTCTTGATCATTTGGTTGATTGATTTTGATTCAAATTTTCTTATGTTTTCTAGTTTTATTTACTTAGTTGTTTTTAGTTTATTTACTTGCTTATTTCATGTTCTTGGATTGTCTAACTCATGCACTAACCTTTGTCTTGTCTACCCGACCCAACTAGACTTGTAAGTGCCCTTGTTTTTCTCACCCAAGTGATGAAACAGACACAACATGGATGACCAAAAGGTCTTAGTGGGGAGGCATGATCCAAAATGGATCCAAGAAGGCCTAAAAATAAATTTTCTCAGAATCAGACAAAAACAACGCCATTGCATCCATCTCTTCATGTTGAATTTGACCATATAATATTTTTCGCAAATGGACATTTTATGCAAAGTTATCACGTTCTAAATGACTTCCCAAATAGTAAAAAATTCAACTCGTCAAAGTCAACAGATCGTATTTCTAATGTCAACAGTACGACAGGTGATGTCAGTATGAAGTCATCATGCTGATGTGGCATCACCAGGAGGTGAAATGTGTGACTCAAAAATTGGCATTTTCAAGCTGAGTTGGTACTTGTACATATTTGACACGCGACACTGTACAAATGACACGTGGCAGTCTATACATGGCGTGGCCCAATGATAGGATGACACATGGAAGTACATATGACAGGTGGGGTGTACGAATGATGACTTGGTAGGGTGACTGTGTAGTATGAATGATGATGTGGCGTGACACATGCTTGTACGATAGGTGACATGGTAGGTGACTGGGATGTACAAACGATGACGTGGAAGCTGACTGGGATATACAACGGTGAAATGACATGCTGAATGTACATTGAATGTACGCTGATTGTGCTGGTTAGTGTGTGGTATGGTCCAATCAAAAGGTGACGTGTGGCCCAATTAGAGGGCACCATGTGGCACCCCATATTTTACCAATGTCAACTAGTTTAAAAATTTGTTATGGCTTCTGGAGGATTTGAACCCTTGACCTCCATGGGCGCCAACAACTTCGTGAAAGGGGGTGGACCGATCGATCTGTTGTGTGACTTGTTAAAACACGCGACATAATTTTATTTTAAGTTGACAGGTGGTGGAGGTTTGGGATAGTCTCTAGTCGATGGGGGCCAACCCTAACTAAGAAGGGGCTACAAACTCAGAGCTACAATGGTTATGTGGGCGTGTGGAGTGTAGGATGTGTCCATATGGGCCATCGTCATGAGACCAGGAGCCCAGACCAGAGGGTCCAAGGTGCCAATTACTAGCCCAAGGCCACATGGAAGAGCACATGTGACCAAGGGCCCATAGAAAATGGGTTGCGCCCCGTAATATTCCAAAATTTGGGTTTTTTACCTTATAATAAACATTTTTCAGTTATTTTTAATGGATTTTTCCCAATATTGGGAGATCTGGAGGCCGATTTGAGGCTATGTATTGGGAGGAAGTTGTGAGGTTGATGCCTAATGAAAATATACATAAACCAAGGGTTCATAACAACATGAAAGATGTTCATAATAAGATAAATGTTGAGAAATTTGACAGCCAAAGAAATTTCTATGCAGGGAAGCCATTAAGGAGGGGAGCTTTGCAGACCAATTTCGGGAGCTACGCTCAACCATTTTCAGTGATGCCAGTTGTGTTGGGTTATTTAGGTCGAGAAGAAAAAAACTAGACTAGTTTGTAATCAATTTGAAACTTCTATGATGTACTTTTGAATCTTTTAAGAGAAATAATAAAGCCTAACCCACTAAGACAAAGGCGCGAAGACGTAGGAAATCTTACTGAACTCCATTAACAACTTTGTTGTTATGGTTTTTTGATATTTGTGCTTACATTATGATCTTGATTTCTTATTATGGATGCTATGATATCTCATTAGTTTATGCTTCTTTCAATCAATTTCTAGGTGGTAAATGAACTCATGTTTTAAAACTTAACCATAGTAATTAAAATATAATTTTGGATCAGTCCTCTTGCAAGTAGTTCATGACTGTGATTAGACACTCCTGTGTGGTAGGGGAAAGAAGGTTGTATGCAATGGAGTTCTGTGATAGAGAGGTTCATTGTTGCCAAGATTCATACTAAAAGGAAGTTGTCCCTCCATTCCGTACTTCCCAGAAAGAATGATCTGCAATCAGAGAGTGGCCTTGCTTTGTAGCGTTCTAGATCAAGGAGCCCATAGTGTTTTCATTCCATATAATAAGTTGTTTTTCTGCAATAAATGGAACACATTTATTTATCTAAAGTCGGGCCCAGAGGTCTTTGGATCACTTTATCCATCTCCACCAAATCTTAGCACTGAGAACTTTGTTAAGAATGGTTGGGTCCCATAACCCAAGACCTCCTTTTAATTTTGGTTTGTAGATCTTTTCCCAGCTAATCAAAGATATTTTCCTCTCATTCTTTCCCCCCTTCCATAGAAATTTTCTGTGTAGGGTTTTGATGGATGTTAGAATTAAGCTGGGAGCTGCTAGAGCAGAGAAGGAATAGATGGGAAAGGTTTGAAGGACAAACTTAAGGAGGATGAGGTGACTAGAAAGGTTGAGCGAACGAAAGGTCCAATAGGAGAGTATTTTACCCATGGAGGAAAGGATCCCCTCCCAGGAGATGTTTCGTAGAGATTTATTGATAAGGGGAATGCTGAGATATTTGGATGGAAGGGAGCTATGTGTAAAGCCCATGATATTGATAATATGGAGCTGGACAAGGATGGGGGAGTTAAAAAATAAGAGCTAGGATGTTTCTGTATTAATTTCCATTCCTGAGATTGTGCATAAGGTTTAAAGGAAACAAAGGATTCAAAGGGCTTCATAGATGGTAGGGGATCTCAACATTAAGGTATAATCAACAAACTGGATGTGGGAGATTGGGGGATCCATGCCATCAAGGGGGATTCCAGCTAGAGATTTATCAACAATGGACGCTTTGATGAAACAACTAAGCCCTTCTGCCGTGATGATGAAAAGGAAGGGGGACATGGGATACCCTTGTCGTATTCCATGAGAGGGAGAGAAGGGGTGGGAAGGAACAACAATGATCAGAATGGAGAATAAAGTAGAGGAGGTGAGATTTAGAATCCAGACTACCCATTCATGAGAAAATCCAAAAGAAAGAATAAGAGATTTTATATAAGCCCAACTTAATTTATCAAAATATATGGAGATATCCAACTTTAATAACATACCTGGAGTGCTCGTACTGTGAAGAGAGTGTATGGATTCATGGGAAAGGATGAAATTGTCGAGAATTTTTTGTCCTTCAACATATCTTGATTGCTCGGGGGAAATGATGAAGGGAAGGAGGGGTTTGAGGTGTTGAGCAATCAATTTTGTTAACAACTTATAAATTACATTGCAAAGAGAAATTGATATGAATTTCTTATGATGAGTGACTTGTTATTATTTTGGGATGAGGGTTAGGAAAGTGGCATTAAGACTAGGGAGAACCTGACGAGATATTTGAGAGTCCTCGATGATGTCCCAAACTTCCTCCCTTATCATGGGCCAAGAGAAGTGAAATAAATCCATCGTGAAGATGTCTGAACTTGGAGATTTATCTTTAGGGGTGTCTTGCAGAGTTAGTTCTACTTCCTCAATAGTGATTGGTCTATACAAAGATTCATTCTGCTTCTAAGTTATGAGATTGAGAATGTGTTGGATGATATGTTCTATGTCGGAAGATCTGTCAACAATGGGTTAAGACAACAGGTCTTGGTAATAAGAGACCAATTCCTACTCGAGATATTCATGTTTTTGGAGTATTTGACCTTTCTCTGTGACCAAGTGCATGATGCGATTGTTGTTTCTCCATTAAATTGTCGTCCAGTGGAAGAAATTCATATTTTGTTCCCCCTCTTGAAGCCATTTAATTCGACATTTGTTCCTCCACAAAACTTCCTCTTGAGAGCACCTTTCCTGCAACTGTTGTTTGAGTAAATTTTATTTCTCTTTGAGTTCCTTCGTGAGGCCATGATTCTTGATTTGGATCTGGATGAACTTCATTTGATTGTTTAGATTTATCTGGGCTTCAAAAATGTTCCTAAAGTTCGGTTTGTTCCAAATCTTAAGACGTTTCTTAAAATTTCTTAGTCTTTGCTAAAATCAAAACATTTCAAAACCATGTGGGATGGAGGCTTCCCCCCACTAGGTCGGGGCCAAGGCTTGGAACTCTGAATGATTGATCCAAAATCAGTTAAATCTAAAGGGATTTTGTCCAAGAGAGTCATATATGTCCAATGAGAGTTGTATAGGCTAATGGTAAGATCCATATGTATCCAATATGTTAGTGTTCATCAATAGGCCATCCATCAAGAGGGTTTTCGAGATGAGAAATCGATTTAGACGACATGCCATCTATTGGGAGTTCGAACGACGATTCAACCAGGTGAAGAGGCCATTTTTTTTTCTAGATCTATGAGACAAAGATTATTGATTAAAGCCTGAAAGTGTCCACGTTTTTCCTTGAGTCTACGAGTCTCTCCTCTTTTCTCCTTTAGGTGGAAAACCATGTTTCATTCCCCCCCCGAGTATCCAACTATGATAAATGATAAGGTTATCTAGCTGATCCAGATTTTGAATGAATTTGATCTTGTCCTGTGGAGTGAATGGGCCATAAACATTTGTAAGGAATCCTGGCTTATTGGATCCAATGAGTTGGTATTCCACTGAGATTGTCCATATGGTAGTGAAACAATTATCAAGCAACACATTGTTTGGGTTCGAGAAAATGGTCAAGCCATCAAATATGCCTTTGGAATTGATGGTCATTATTTTCCCCTGTTTCCAACATCTGGAGAGGATTTGATTCATTTCTTCCCCTACACATTTTGTTTCTTGAAGTAAAAGAATATGGGGTTGTTCTACTATGATACGATCTCATAGAATCCTTTTCTTACTATGACTATTGAGACCGTGTATATTCCAAGAGATGAGATTCATGATGAGGATGGAGAGGTAGGGGGAAATTTGTCAGAGATGAGATGTATCTGGTGTGATTTTACCATGAAGTGACCAATTTCTTGTATGAGCTTCTAGGTGGATTTTATTCCCATTTTCTTCTCATCCTTCTGAGGCTTATGTTGTTTTGTCTGTTGGATGTGATAGATTACCAAGATAGTGTTGGATCTGTCTGCAAAACCTACTTAGGAATTGAGGAATACCTTACGAACCATGAAAATATGATCTGAAGGGATGGTGTACAATTCCTACTTGTGATAGGATTGTTCTAAGTGTTCGAGGTATACTCCTACTAGATATTGTTCCTCTAAGTTCATTTCACTACCTCCTTCTTCAAGATCAGATGCTTCTCTAACCTTGGCATGGGAAGAGGAAGAGGAGGGGATCATCTCCAAGACAGGGGTGTTTGAAAGACTGTCTTTTGCATTGTTGTGGGTCGCAGTTTCTTGAGGAGGTAGTTGCGGATCATCCATGTCTTATGGAATTTGCTAAAGGACACTAAAGGAGTTTCTATTGGGTGAAACCATCCCTTGATTTACTTGCTTTTGGGTTATTGACATTGATATCAATGGTGTTTAGAGGATAGTTTATGAAAAAATGCCAATGCTCAGGGCATTTTCTACATAAAAATGGTATGTGCTCATATTCAATAGTTTGAGACCAATCCTCATCGTGATATTCCAGGGAAATGTAACCTGGGAGGGGCTTGGAGATGTTGAGATAGACACAGATGTGAGCATAAGAGGTATACCTTCTATGCTTGGTATCCTTTGAGGATTTTACGTAAACCCAAATGGTGTTTCCTATGCATGTTAGGATATTTTATAGCCATAACTCATGTGGTAGGGAGTATAGATGGATCGATACCAAGGCATGTGCAAAGTCTTCTTTTTTCGGGCTAAACTTCTATGTCTAGAAGCACAGGAAGAGGTCGTCTAAGTTGAAGAA
Organism: Picea glauca; assembly: GCA_000966675.3. Taxonomy (NCBI): domain Eukaryota; kingdom Viridiplantae; phylum Streptophyta; class Pinopsida; order Pinales; family Pinaceae; genus Picea; species Picea glauca. Next base: position 35,398 of record JZKD02S1653074.1, read on the forward strand.
ATAAGGTGCCCTACCAAATATCCAATTTCTCTCTTCTAGATTGTGGAATATGATGGTAAATAAGCCATTCTAGCCTAGATATAGGTCATAGTGTGGTTTAGGTTTCCACCAATGGTGTATCCATTTGACAAGATTGCATTTATAGGGCCATAGGCCTAGGAATTTTCCCACCAATGCATAGTTCCTCATGTATTGCTTCTGTTATTTTATTTTGGGTGTGATGATCACATATTTCGGTGCTAGCGGTGCCTGAGGTATTCATTTCCTAGGTTCCCAAGGACATGGTGTTTTCTCTTAAACTGGTCTAGTGTGAATCTCCATTTCTTTTCCTTTAATTGCACCTTCGAAGAAGATTTGTGTAGTGTTGTTCTAGATTTTATACTTTAGGCTTGAAAGTATAAAGTCTAGGAATCCAAAAATAAAGAGGGTCTTTGATATAAATAAAGGAAAAACAACTCTTTAGGGGAAAAGGCGATATGGCAGATTTCTGAGTTGTTTTTGTCTAGCTTCCAATTATTCCTGGACGCTAATGTCCTACTCAATGGCTGCCCATGAACGTTCAAGTTCAACCTAGGTGGTAGTAGTTTTTAAGATGGTGTTAAAAAGAGTTAAAGAGATATTGGTCTGATCTATAAGACCGGGTTCAATATTGGGTTGTCTCGTAACATGTACAGTCATGCAGGAAAAAGAGTTTTAAAGATTTGTTGTTTTTTAGGTTGTTGTTTCTATTTTAGATTATGTAAGAAAAATTCCCAAATTTTGAATTAATAGTATAACAAAATCAAAGGTCATTTTCAGTAACTGAGCTAAATTGAAAATCGTATATGAAATGAAAGAAGACATAAATTTGTTGAACAATGCAAGGCATCAATCAAGGAAGAATCTTACTTTGTGACATAAGAAGAAAATTGACAAGGAAAAATTTAATGAAGCATAAGATATAGAAATCTAAGTAATTCACAGGTCTTGTACCTACTGATAGCCGATACAGAGGAAAAGTTGTAAACGATTAGATAAACAAAATAATCAATCACCATAGTAGAGGTTGTACTAAATTGCAGCTAAGCATTCATCAAAGATATATAAGAAATGATGTCAAATATGAAATAATAGGGGAACACATAAGTGAAACTTGATGGGATCTAGAGTCTTTGACTTGCATTTGTATTAATTCTGGAAAATGAAAAATTTCTCTGCTACAATCAGCCAAGGAAAAATCCCCCCTTGGTTCCATCTTTCAAAATTGTATTTATACAAAGAAAATCATCAACCTTAGACAATTGGTATTCTCCTAATCTCCTAGGTTCTAATGGTTACATAATACAAAATTTGAATCGTTTTGCTCAATTAATTTTTAGTTTTCTACCAGTTGGAAAAAAATGAGCATACATGCATTACTTAATCATTTCTTTGAAGCACTTCCTTCGCTCGGTCCAAAACACTCGATGCACCTATCTAGAAACTGCACCAAAATTCTGGAAGGTTCTGTCGTATCCTTTGCTTCAAACACATACAACTTCCTCTGAATTTTGGGCAGCCTGTCTTCAATCTTTCCCTTTTCAAACTTTGCCGACTAGAACTGTAGATTTATCTTTATTAGCCACTTATCCATTTGCTTGATGTCAAAGTGCTTCAATTGTGAAATTTTGAGCAGGGCTTCATTCCATCTCTCCTTGATATGTAGTTGATGCCTTACAACATTGATCTGACCTAATATCCCAGGACAATCACCTTTACCAATGCCCAGTGTTTTTGTATCTAGTTGATCAAACACTTCACATTCTTTATTAATTTCTCTTTCCATTTTCTTGCTTTCGACAATATTGGTCTCCCATGTTTTTAATATGACGTCTCCCCTGATCTGTTCTTCTACAGTCAACTTTGGGATTGATGGTACTTCCTCTCTAGACGAAAAAAATACTTCCATTTGAAAAGAAGCACGACCTGTTGTAGCCTCTTTTTCCTTGAAATCAATGTTATCCAATGAGTGGATTATTCCCAGGAAGTAGTTTTGAGCGATTTCTATTTTAGAAAGCATGTTTTGTTTTTCTCCTTGTAGTTTCTCATGCACCTCTAGTGCTTGGGCTTGAAATGTTGTTATATTCACAAGTTATCCTTCAATGGACTTCAACTCATCCTATAGCTGTCTCACTAATTCTTCCTATCGAATAACCTGCACTTGACTCATTTTCATCTGCCTGTTCGCTTCATCTAAACTAGACTTCAACAATTGCATTTCCTGTTTGTCAACAGTTCTAGAGTGTTAAACTCTTTGATTTACCTCCTCTCGAATATTATTTTATGTGTGATTTATTTGGTCCTGCAACTGAGCTATCATTTGATTTTTCTGTTACAACCTTGTTTTCAGAGAGTCAATTGAGAATAAATTTTCCATTGCCAAAGCTCCCATAGAGCCTACTAGTTCTGTGGATAAATCTTCCTCTTCTAGGTTCTGCCCATCTACGAGAACTCTCTATTTTTTCACCATTGTACCTTCTCTCAGATGAATTTCTTTTTTTACCACAACCTTCCTCTTTCTACTGAAAAAGTAGTCGAAGGAAGGTATCTCTTCTCTAGAGATAGGAGTAAGGTCACTTACATATATGACTTCCATATGGGGGGTCCCAAAAGTTGATTGTAAAGGAGTTAATGATGTAATAGGGATGCCCAATTCTGAAGATTGAGTTTCTCTTTTTGTTTTGGGGATATTAGTAGGAATAGTTGATGATAAAGGAGGAATCATTTGACTCGACTTTGAAGGTGTCGCGAGCCTAACTTTTGTTTCCAACTTTGGGTGCTCTGTTTGTGAAGCTTCTACTTTTTGTGAAGACGCTTCAGTCTTCTTTGGATTTTCTTTTGCAGTCCCTTTATCATGAGCCTCTAATACGAAACTTGGGGGAATACTTCCTTGAGCTGGAGGAGGGATTATTGATTCTCCCCGTAGTATCTTCGACAAACCACTTCGCCTGTGCTTCTGGAAAGTCATAAAGTTGGTCTGTAGGTCAAGTGATAGTGCCTGAAATTTGTCTAATATTTCCTCATAGGTTCTGGCTCCCTTGAACATGTCGCCACAGGGTGAATCTTCATGTTCATACATTTTCATATTGCAATGAGAAATATGATTTCCCACAATTTGATAAGGATCATTTTTTCTGAGTTCAAGATATACCAATTTGATGTTTTCTAGTGCTACAACATCTACCTTGGAATGACCAAAGTTAAGCAGTGAATACTTCCCAATCTGTACAGGAAAAACCGACTAGAAATTCTTCTGAACTGCTTTCAATTCTGTGTCGATGGAAATTGTTATTATTTGGTAGGCCACCTCCCTGCACACTAGTCTGTCGGGAAGGAAATTTGGAAGTGCGTGAGGAGAAATTCAGCACCTGAAAATCCTAACATAGGAGAAACCCTCTTCAATAAACCAATCTACAATCGCCCTGAGGTTTCCCATGATTGGCTCTGAAATACGAGGAGGTGCATAAGCATACAAAATTTGGTGCAAAGGTATCAGTACATAGTGAAAGATTTCGTAAAAGAAATATTTAACATTCTCCTCCCATAGTTTAGAGTGATAATCATGAATGGGCTTCGCACAGGCTGGGTTCCAGATCCAATTCATCAAGGGGAATGGAGTCATGTAACAGATAGCATCCATAATATATGTAGGCATGTAAAAATATGGAGGTCGGCCTTGAGATTTTTCCATTTTGTACTCTGCAATCTCCTTAGTTAGATTATCTGATAAAATTTTACCCCAGTGGAAACTGTAACCCTCGGCTACTTCATGTAGAAGTGGCACCCACTCTGTAGGGAAATGGGTAGGGATTTTCCTCCCAAAAATTCTACATAGCATCAGAGCTATATAAACCATGTATTCATTTAATGGAGATGTGGCATAAATTCCATGGCTATCAACTCTAAATCTCGCTGGAATTCCCCACCATTCTTTGATTATACCTGTATATGTTTGATCAAATTCTGTACACTCCTTCCTTTGAAATTCCTCTATGAATTCGGCATTATAAATGTATTTAGAAGTAGGGGACATTTTATACATTACTTGGATGTGCTTGGGTATGAATGAGCCAACGACGACCTTTTGGCTATTTAAAATGCTCCTTGTCTGAATGTCGGTTTTCTCTAAAGTCCAGCTTATCATGTCATTGTATGGCATGAGTCTCAGCTGTGTGGCTATTTTATGAAGCTCAAACTCTGCTATGTCTCTGAGTTTATAATCAGTCTTTTCAGTCCCAAAATCGTCGAGGAAATTCCTAATCTCATAATCTAAGATTTCAAAAATCTGCCTCCAGTATTTGACTGAATCCACAACATGTGGCGTAGTGTTGGATATAACACCTCCATCCGAATTTGAGCTTTCACCTGCATCCTCACTCTTCTTAGGAACTTTTTTGGTTGCCATGATGTTTGTGCTAAAATGAAAGCCCGTTGCAGAGAAGTAATGCGTAAGTTCTTCTGAATGTAACTTGCTCCTAGTCTGAAAGTGAGAATGAAATTCAAAATAACACATCTTTATTAACCTTTAACTTTTCTTCAATTTAGCGTACCAATATAGGTGATAAAAATTAAATGCTTTAATGGGGATGGTACACCTAGAGATACACACTTTATGTTAAAAATATCTCCATTAATTTGTTATCGATACTGCCATATATCGGCGATTCAAAACTAGGATTTCGAAAGGAATGTCATCAAAAACTCCCAAATAGCGAAACGCGAAAAGTTATTTAATATCATTAATGTCATTTTAAAGTTATGTTAATTACGTTTAAGCACTTAATCCTTTCAGGATTTCGTGTTTCAGAGTTTCGAGCATCGTGTCCCCAAGAGGTATGACACAAGTAAATCCTGAATCGTGAAACCACGATGGGATTTATTTAGGGGCTAACCACTTGTTTTAACCTTTTAATTAATCGTGATCGGGGATTAGTCTTTACTTTTCATGGATTGGAGTATCAGGACTCCGATGACTCTTTAACGCCAGAAATCTCGAATCACGAAATTGCGATGGGATTTATTATCATTAAACCTTCTTACTTCTTAATAAACATAGCATTATATTTTAAGAATTTCACGACTTCAGGAATTGGGGTTTTAAGGAGACTTAAGGTCGACTCTTTGATTTCCCGAATTGTGACTGATTAACGATTTGTTAAGTATTTTTAAAACTTAATTAATCATGATTAAAAAGTTATTTCATGAAAAGCGCGTTAGGACTTTGAAATGTTGTTTAAGTTCAGATGGCCGAAAAAGAACATGTGAAATATTTAGAAAGTAGTTAACATTTTTAATTATTACTTTAAAATCTGTTCAATTCCTTTTAAAAAATCACTTTTTTGAGACTTCGATACAGGGACTTTGGATTTGTTATTAAAAAACATACTTTGTGAATAGCCGAACCCCGAAAACCTCGAAAGACCTTTTGACTTCTTTTTAGAACTAAGGGCGGCTCCGTAACCAGAGAAAAATAGAGATTTTTATTTAGAGAAGAAAAATAAAATTTGTTTCAAGATAGGCTCCATCTAGGTATATCGTCTCCCTATGGGACGAGAAGAATAGTATACCATGTGCCTTTATTGGGAAAATGGAGTCATTAGTTTGTTTCTGCAAAAACTTGTTCAGAAAAAGTGTGCAGAGGAAAAAGGGGGTTTCATCCTTATCTCTGAAAGCTTTTGAAACCCAATCTCTCTCTAATCTCAATTTTAGGCCATTTGACTTCCTCTTTCCTGATACTGATTTCTGGTCTGCTTAAGATAATCCAAACAACCTTAGGAATTTTAACAAGTTCTGTCGATCTTGCTTTCCATCAAGGTGAAGTAATTTTAATGTTTTTAATGAGGGAGTCCTGCACGAACTTGGGATGTAGATCTAGCTTCAAAGAAAACTAATTTACCACAGTTCAGTGTAATTAATGTATAACAACATTACAAATATCTTAGACATTGCTTCACTTCCAACGAGCCTGTTCAGTACCCTAGTGAAGTTATCTGATTCCATTTGTTGAATTTCCTTTCACCACTTCAATTTGTAACTTTGCATTTAAATGCTGAGATGAGGGAAATCATTTTATGAATTTCCTTTCATCGTCTCTTTTTTTTTGGACTAGATGGGGGCAATCAATTTTTTGAATTTCCTTTCACCATATGTCTTATATTTTTCTTTGACATGAAGTGAGGGCAATCAATTAGTATAAAGTACATTAGGGCTGATATCTGTGTATAATTTTTGCAACAGAGGTCTGTCAACTCACTTTTATTACTCTGGATTAGTTTCCTTTTGAACTTCAAAACATCTTAGTCTGTAGGAAAAATTATGGGAGAATTTTATTTCCAGGGACCTTCTTTTGAGCAAGACTAAACTTCTAGAACCTGTGAAAACAACTAAGAGAGTTAGGATTAACCTATACATATCTTTTTTCAGTAAGCGTTTGAGGGGTCGTGAGGACTTTCCTTTATTCTAAATATGTTTTTCAGCTTTAAGAGATAAAGTGTAACCTCTCCTTCCTCTGTGGAAATCATGGGAAGGTATCTAGGGTCAAGGGGAAAATAACACAGATTCGAAAAGGGTGACAAAGAAGGATTTGGATTTCATAAACGTAGTTTTGGTAACACAATATTGACTCTTGGAACCCTTTCTTTGAGGTCACTTTACTTCCCCTATTTATTTTACATATTTTTATCTTATCCAGAGGAATATTTTATTATCCATAGAAAAATTACGTTCTTTTGATGATACCTTGGGTGAATATGTTCATACTCATGAGACCATTGTTGCACATAGATGATATTCATTTGAAATCTATACATTTCGTAAATTCATACCTTTGCCTTACCACTTCGTTCTCATCTTATTAAATTATTTTTTTATCACTTGTTTCAAGCAAATCAATTTCCCGATACATGACCATCTGTTTTCTTCTATTTGATGTTTGGGATGTAGACCAGAATCCTACAAGAAGACAACATGAAAAGCGTCAGGGTTTTAAGATTTATAGAATTCAATGTGTTGAATATTTCATATATCTATTTCTAGGAGATCACTAACCTGCTTTATTTGCGGTGAAAGTAAAAATTACCGAAAAACTATAAAAACTAAAAACACAAATTGGTATATACAGTGGAATTTTGGAAATTGTTTATTGAATATAGTGCTTCAGATAATGCCCATTGATAGGAGAATTGAGGATTTTAGCATCCAAAGTTTCTAGCAGAAATGAGTTCTTCCCATCAGAAGCTGTGACTTTGAATGGTCCATACCATATATGATCAAATTTTCCATGTTTTGATGAGTCTTCCCTCCTAGCATCCCATTTCAAAACCAAATCGCCAGGAAGGAATTCCTTATCTTTAGACTTATGATCGAACAATGATTTCATGTTGTCTTGATATTTCTGCAGCCTTTCATCCACCTCAGCCCTATTCTGCTGAACTTCAATCAATTGATTTATTCTTCTTGTGACATGGTTTGGTTCTTCTTTTTCATCTTGCCAAAGTTTCATCACAGGTAGAGCTAGGTTTATGGGTAGTACCATGTCATTCCCATATACCATTTGAAATGGAGAAGTGCCAATCAATTTCTTGGTGCCTATCCTATTTTTCCACAAGGCGTATTTCAAGTGCACATGCCGAGATTTTTTATTTGCGTTCAACACCTTATTAATTATGGTAATTAAGATTTTATTTGATGATTCAACTAGCCCATTGCCTTGGGGGTAGTATGTCATGGAGTGACCCAATATAATATTGTACTTTTGGCAAAAGATGACCATTTCCATATATTTTAATGCTTGGGCATTATCTGTAACTATCTTTCGGGGACAACCAAATATAGATAATATGTTTTCTTCCAGGAAGTCTCTCACCACTAAATATGTGGCTTTTCTAGTTGGAATAGCTTCTACACAGTTGGTAAAATCATCTGTAGTAGTTAGGATCCATTTGTTTTGTGCGCTGGAATGTGGGTGAATTTCTCCTATAAAATCCAACCCCCATTGTTGGAACAAAGATTCTATTTTAACTGGGACCAGAGGTAGTGCTAGGAGTTTCTGATTGCCTACAAATAATTGGCATGAATCACAGGCTCTGACTTTGGCATTTACATATGCAAATAATTTAGGCCAATAATATCCCTCTCTCATAATTTTATAAGTCGTTTCTCTCCATGCATGATGTCCTCCGCACACCCCCTTGTGGAATTCATTTATGATCTTTTCGTCTCTGATTCTACTAGACAAACCAGTAGAAATCCCAGAGGGTCTTTCCAATACAATTGGATCTATGAAATAAAGTACTTTACCGCATGCAGTTTCAACGTTCTAGCTTTAGATGGAGCCATATCACTTGGGCATTTCAAATTTAGAAGATAAGATACTATATCTTTGTATCACACTGAAGTTGTGAACTTTTCTTCTATACTGGTTGTGGCTATTTGCTCGTCGAGTTCATACATATCCAAACATCCTTCATACTCTTGTAGATTATTTATACCAAGTGCTCTAAAATTTGATTCGGCTAGTAGATTATCCAAACCTTGTCCTTTTACGAGATTTGTCAGTTTCACCTCTAAATCAAATTCTTGAATCTTAGCAAGCCATCGGCCCCTCTTCCTGTCGCTATCAGGTTGAACCAATATGTCTTTAACGGAACTGGTGGGTACATATGCAATTATCCTGGAGTGTAACACGTAGGTTCTGAAATACGTTAGTGCCTTCACCATAGAATATGCTTTCTTTTCCATTATGTCATATTTCAATTCTGCATCTCTGAGGCTTTTACTGAAGAATGCTATTGGTTGCTCGAAACCTTCGTCGTTCTTTTGGAAGAGTATTGTTGCAATTGTGTGTTCATATGAAAATGAGAAGATAAAAAATTCCTTGAGATAATCAGGATTTTCCAGTACAGGTGCTTCGCCTATAATCTTCTTGATGCATGCACACAATGCTTTAGCTTCGGTCGTCCATTTAACTTCGTGTTCACAATTCCAATGAAGTTCATGATAAATCTTCTGAAAAAAATCGTTTTTCCTAAAAACGACTGAATTTCTTTTACATTTCTAGGAATATTTATAGTGTCTATATCTTCGACCCTTTTAGGATCAATTTTAATTCCATCCCGAGACACAATATGGCCCAAGAGTTTACCTTCTTGCATTGCAAAGTGAGACTTCTTGGGATTTAAAGACAAACCAAATTTGCGACATTTATCGAACGTTTTCTTGAGATGTATTAGATGATCTTCATCAGGTTTAGAAAAAATAGTCAGATCATCAAGATAAATAACCATGAATTTATCTCTTTCACCGATGAAGGAGATATCCATAGCCGACTAGAAGGTAGCACCTTCATTCATTAAACCAAATGGCATTTTGTCATACATAAATGTACCCCAAGGGGTGTTGAAGGCTGCTTTTTCTTTATCGTATTCATTGACAACAATCTGATTGTAACTGGAAAAACCATCAATCATGGACATCCTATTTTCTTCGACTACTTTTTCTAAAACATGTTCCATTTTCGGTAGCGGATAATTGTCTTTAAGAGATGATTTATTTAAATTTCTAAAATCTACACACTCTGATTTCTCCACTCTTCTTCCTCACCAAGACCAGGTTGGCTACCCACTCAGAGTACCTAAGTGGTACAATTATTTTGGCATCCAGAAGGTTTTTTACTTCTCTTTCGAACACAGGCAATAATATGGGGTTAATTTGTCTGAGTTTTTGCCTGAAATGTTTAACCCCAGGCTTTAAAGGAATCTTGTGTTTGATCACAGTGGTGTCATAGGTTCTCATCTCATCATAGCACCATGCAAAAAAATCTTTATGTCACCCGAGTAAGTTTGTATACTTAACTTTCATCTCAAGAGGAAGGTACTTTGATATTTTTACCATTCTAGGCTCTTCTTTGGTGCCTATATCACAATCTTCGGCTTCCTCTAGTGGAGGTTGCAATGTAGATTTCAATGGAATATCATTATGGTCAAATAATATTTCTAGGGGAATTAGACCTTTAGGGATTTGATTATTTTTTATTATTAACAAGCGATGATTTTCAATCTTATCTTGGAACTCTTGAGGATCTTCCCCTTCTTGCATAATCCAAGTATGGTTGTTATGGTTTTCTTGGTCGATGTGCGTTTCAACAAAGTCTTCGACCATTTCAAGGAATTTTCTAATCTGTTCATCATCTTCGAACACATTCCATTGTTGTATATTGTTTGGTATCGAGGGTCAGTGCCTCATATCTATGTGATACTTAAGTTTTAAAGCGGTAGGAGGTGCAAAAGTTGAGGCTTCTTTGGCTAACGAATCAGCTAGCAGATTTTTTGTACGGGGAATGTAATGAACATTAACTGATGAGAAATTTTTTTCCATTAAATCCCAGGCACAATTTCTATAAGATCTCAATCTCGGGTGTTTGGACTTATACTGTCGATTTACTTGTTTCACAATTAATTCCGCATCTCCATAGACTTCCAAGTTTTTTATGTTTAATTTTTTAGTGGCTTCTAATTCCAAAATCAGGGCTTCGTACTCACATAAATTATTTGCATAGTCTATGTCCCACTGTAGTATGTAAGAGAAAGAAATGATAAAATCGTCTCCAGGTACTACAAATATTACTCATGCGCCTGCACCTTCACATGACGAAGCACCATCAAAATACATTTTCCAGGTTTCGGTACTATACACACTTTCTTTTACCTTTTTTGTTTCATTTTTTTCTGTGAAATATTCAACACAGTCATCTGTATCATCATCAATTAATAAAATATAATTTCCAATATCTTGATCAACGACATAAACAAGGTAATTGCTAGGATTATGTGGATCACTTACCATGTATGCCAACCTTGTTTCTCGGTATAATCGGGTGAATTGTCCTCTAAAAATGGGAATCGTGGCATATGTCATGTCTAGCTGAAGGGATCCTCCAAGCTTAGAACCACAAGACTTGGATAATAACATATCGTACTTCAGAGGTATATCAGGAATAACCACATCCATCAGGACAATTTTTACTGGGATCTGTGCAAGATTTACTACCAAGTCTTTGATCATGCCCACACATTTAACTTTTCTCGAATCAAATGAATACAGGTCTCCATATGGCCTAATAATTTCGAGGCCAAGTTTATCCATAATAGCCTTGGGAATCACATTATGCGAGGCTCAAAAATCCAGCATGCAGTTATGTAGTAGACGATCATGCACATTTAGTGTAATGTAGAAAGGATCAATGATATCTCTGGCCCCTTCAAAATGCGGACCAAAAATTATATTAGGCTTATCATCTTCCAAATTTATAACGTTATCTTGACTTCCTAAATATGAAAAATTATCATTTTGATTATTTGTTTTCGGTAAACAAGGTTCTTTGCCAATTAAACCAGGGGTATTGGTATCTTGATCTTATTAATCTCATTTTCTAGGCTGAAGCCTCCCACAATTTTATCTGTTTCTCTGGTTGAAGCTTTGGTCTCCTTCCTTTCTGAATTATTTGTTTGCATTTCTTTATTTTCAGTTATTTTTATTTTTAATGTCTGTGTTTTGACAACCTTAGTTTTCCCAGCTTGGATCTCAACATCCTTTATTTTGGTATTTTTCGGGTCCACTCCTTTTATTTTGGTGTTCTGTATCTTGGTGTCTTTTGAAGCGGGTTCGTATATTTCGCCTCTTGGCAGGATTTTCTTTGGTTGAGTAGTTGTCATGTTTTTATTTTTAGGCCTTAGATTGTACTTATGTTGGAGCTCGGCCATTATAGTATCGACTGTTCCTTGATAGGATGAATCATCTGTATTATTTATGTTTCTATATTTATTTGACCATTGTTCTGTGTTCAAAGACCTCTCATAATATTCCTTAGTCAAATGAGTTTGTAGACAATCGTCGCCCCAATTGTTAATATATTCTTCTAGATCCTCAAATTCCTGCATGTCATTCCCTCCTATAAAATTTTCATTTTTTAAATGAGTTTGAACTTTTTGATCTTCATTTTTAATCTGTCTTTGTTGTATCTGAGGATTGGGGTTTCTTCTGAATTCTCTCCTAACGAATTGATCTGCTTTAGATTGATCTAGATCCATCCTTGAAATTTAATTTGATATCTCTTTTATTATCCTATCCATATCATCCATTTTATCATCTGAGGATCTCCCAGATCCCGAGGTTCCCGTTTGTTCCCTAAAATGTTTGGTCTCTCTGTTTCCCATTTCCACTTTTTCTTTTAATTTACCAGAAGCCATCATATTTGACTTAATCTCTACGACATCGTCTTGCATTTTGGTAAGTTCGAATTCTCTCCTTTCTCTTAATAATAATGCGAACTCAGGTTTGAAATCCCTAGCGAATGTTAATTTTGCTGTGGGATGGGAAGGTTTAACTTCAATTGGTATCTTGTTATATAACTTATTAAATCTTTGAATGAATTCAATAACAGTTTCCAAATTTTTCTTCCTCAAAGCCCCAAACTCAGTTAAATAATATAGTTGATCCTTTCTCTCACCCCACTGCATGAGAAAAGAGTTTTCTAGATCATCATAAGATGCTATCGAGCCTATGGGAAATCCTCAAAACCAGTTTCTTACCTGAACTTCAAAAGTTTGAACAAACAACCATGAATACACATCTTCATGTTCGAGACCGAGAATGTTTGCGAATTGATCGAATAAATTTATATGTTCGGTTGCGGTTAGGTCTCCTTCCCCTATAAACTTAGGTAAGTTATTCATGTAGTTTTTAGGTAAGTCATGAAGGGGTATTGGGAGGACCAAAGGAGCATATCTAGCCGCTACTTTGGCAAAAATTCTAGGGGGTGGGGGTGGCCCTTGACCGACCCCTCCTCCTCCTATAGCAGCCATAGATATCTTAGGGGGGGGTTAACTGGTAGATTATAAAGAGGGTTTTCAAATATGTATAGCGATCCTTTAACTTATTCGGGATGAAGCGAGAAAGGATTTGAAAACTGTTTATCGGGAGACGAGAAAACTGAAAAAGGGTGGAACGGGATACAGGGACTCGGTTCCTTTGACTTGTAAGAGATGTAAACAGTAGAACCCAAAGGCATGGAATCTGAGTATATGGTATACTCTTTGAGAATTTTTTATCTTTGGAAATCTAATTGAAGAGTTGGTTGGATATCAATCGATGTGATCTTTACTGAGGTTTTCTCACCTTCGCTTACACAGGAGGTAGTTAGATGAGTTTCATATTTAATTTCCGGGAAAACTAAATTTGGGTTTATGGTCTCGGCTTCAAATGTCTTAGCCGACGTTTCTTCAAAAAGGGTTTGGGTGGAAACTTCTTGCGAATTTAGAATTTCAAGTGGAATATTAGCCTTAGAATGCGTGTATTTAGGTTGGTAGACCACAATAGTTTTCTTAAAGAAACCTCTTGTTTTTAATATTTTTTAGGGATTAGAAACAGGCATGGTCTGCTTATCATCATAGTTTTTTTTGGTGTTACTTCGACTGGATGCCATCTTACTTAAACATGGAGTCGCCAAGTGAATAATAACTTATCCTTTAAAAAGTGTTAACTCTTTGTTCACTATCAAAGAGAGAAACTCACAAATGTCGTTCTCTCAGGGAAAATAATTTTGTTTCTCCATCCCCGACAATGGAGCCAAAAAGATGTTGTTCCAAAGTTTATACTAAAGGCTTGAAAGTATAAATTCTAGGCATCCAAAAATAAAGAGGGTCTATGATATAAAGAAAGGAAAAACAACTCTTTAGGGGAAAATGAGCTATGGTTGATTTCTGAGTTGTCTTTGTCTAGTCTAGTGTCTTGCTGGTGCATAAAATTGTTGATGCACACACCCTTGCCTTGATGATTGTTGTGTCTCTATGTGATGTGGATGGAGATATACAACAACAATTGTAGGAATCTGTGTCTCTAGGCTCCCAGTGTGGAAAATTATTTACACACCACCATCCTAATTGTATAATGGTGTTCAGGTATGTACCACTTGATATCTTTATTTTGTGTTCCCTCGATACCTACTAAAATCATTGAAAATCTAATTGAATTAGACATGTGAAAACATGCCAATCAAGGGAGGTCATGCACAGGGAAAACCACACTTTGTATTAATGGGTAAATGTTAAAATGAACATGCGTTGGATGAGTGTGCCTCTTTTCTCAACCATATACACCAATTGGAGAAGCATACAAAAATTTATGACCTACAACAAACAAAAAATGCAGTGAGGTTGAACCTAACAAAGAGAATTCTTTCATGAAATTGCATGGCTTGTTCATCATGGAAAACCTTGGGGAGGACCATCCTAAAGGACAATGAGGTTCACCCAAAAAATTCATGATGGAAGAAATAATGGATTCTATAATATATAGAGATTTCATATTAATGAGGAGTTCAATAAGTAGTGAAATTGATAGTGGAGACAAACTAATGGAAATTCTAAATCTCTTAAATGATTGGCATGATTTCCTAGCTCTTAAATTCCTATTGAACTAGGGAAGGATGCTCTTTTCAATAACCACCATGATCAAGGAAAAATAAAAAAGTCTCGGTCTCTAAGTACCGTGTAATTCATTAACAAAAACCATAACAATGAACAACTAAGAAACTATAATATCAAGAACACAATTTAGAATCGAAGTTGCAAAGGAGACTCGTTGTTTTCTTGTTTAAAGGAGTTTTAAGATAAATACGATTGATATTTTATAATCAAAATGAAGGATACATTACAAATTATTTGTTAAAATTTCAATAAGGAAGGGTATCATTTTAGACATAACATATTGTGAGAGTGAAACCGAACCTCAAAATGTAAAAAAAAGAGAGGATAAATTGCATTGTGAATTCTTAATCAATAATACAATATTTGTATGTAGATTGTTGAAGTAGTTTTTATGGTGGTTTCTCAAACTTTTTTTTGCAAAATATCCATCATAAATTATATTTTTTTGTGTTTGTTTTGCGAAATATCCATCAAAGATTATATATTTTTGTGTGTTTTGCAAGTTATAGCTTCTAAACAATTTATTCGATTAGAAGATTTTACAGAAACCTGTTTTCATTTCAATGCATTGTTTTTTGTTAGAAATACAATATTTTTTTTGTACATGGTTGGAGTAGTTTTAATGGTGGGTGATCAAACTTGTTTTTCAAAATATCCATCGTAAGTTATATTGTTTTTGAGTGTTTTGCATGTTATAGCTTCTAAACATTTTTTTCAATTAAAATATTTTACAAAAACTTTGTCTCATTTCAATGCATTGTTTTTGTTAGAATTCTTTTCCTTGCAACTAGATCCAAAATTTCCATTGAAAAAGATGGCATGTTCATGTATTGATGCTTACATCTATAAATTGTTTGATCCAAGGTTGTGGAGGTTGGTCCTAGGTCCTTTAAATGCTTTTCTAGTCATCACTTGCTCTGAAAAGAGATATGCCTCAAGGTCATAGAATGGACCTATTACTTAACCTTCTTAAGTGTGCAAATGAAAATGCTATAGACGTTTAATAATATAGAATAATAATATTATTAAAAATACACAAGCCACCTCTAATCGGGTAATTCATGGAGAGAAAATCACGAGTCCAAATTCAACATCAGAGAGCAAGGAAAATTCATAAGGTTTCTTCAACAATTCATTTCTGCGGTTGGAAAATGTAACATGCATGTTGGTGGCGTTCTCTATCCTTTTCATCTGAATCTTTTGCCTCACCATTATTGGCTCTCCACTTTCTTCTTCCCTCCAAAAAATCACTCCCATACTCTCAGGTCAGAGATAACATAACAAAACAATGATTTTCATAAGGATTGATAATGGATTCTAATGATGACCCAATACGATAGCAGAAAAGTTGAAAACAATAGTGACCATAGAGATATTCCCTCACCTTGAGACACTATAAGGATAAAACCATCTAGCGGAGGTTTTTAGTGCTACGAAATTTGACAAAATTTAAAAAAAAACCTCCACTACAACGTCCTATATTGAATGTGAATTTTTTAGCGAATGTTTTATATAACAAAAAAAACTGGGCTGACAGAGGTTGTAGAAGAGGTTTTTTCTCCTGTATTTTTCTTGTCAAAACCCACTAGTGTGGTATTGATGAACATGCATTGGTGCGTTAATATAAGACAAATTTCCTAGCATTTTAATATAATTAGAAAAAGCATGAATATTCCACATTGGTTCCACCCTTTTTTTCGTATGCATAACATTGATGCTCTTATAATTTCAATGCATGGTTTCCACCTTGTTTGCAGATGAAGCAATAGTGCATTTTAGATTTTGTACACCCCAATGTGTTTAATTTATAGTTAACACCGATGTGATCGAGGTACCCTAAGTCACGGTGCATTTAATAGTGTGTTCCCTCATTCTTGTGTAATTAGTATGTATAGATGTCTATTTTACAATGTGCACCGAAGGGTGGTGAAATTTCGAATATACGAGGTGATGTGTTGGCGCCATTATTTTTACTAAGAACCAAAGCATATATTATAGTAAATGAGACAATGTATAAACAATATTTATAGTCCTAATACATATAATAAATTCAATGCATCGACACGTGAATTATTTTTAGTTCCTCAATTTGTATATTTTAAACATGAGCAACATACAATTTTGAAATGATAAATATTATTGTACGTTATGTTTTTTTATAGAACTTTGTGTTTTCTCAACAGTTCATATTGGTGCATTATGATAATTAATTTGCACCGGTGCATATGACTCCTCAAAGCACACTTCTTTTTTATATTATGGAATGCACTTTCAAGTGAGTTCAAACTAATACAGTGCACTGATATGTGTATATTTTAATTCATTGTTTTTTACAAATTTTAAATTAATAATTTCAAAATCAAATATTTTTTAATAATAATATTGTTCTACACTTTGTTATTGTATTTAGATATAACGATTGCATTAACATCTTATCCAACCAATTACACCTCTATTATTTGTAGCAATGTAAACCAAAAATCACTATAACATAAACAAATGGCATGCAACTGTATTTGATGATACTCTGAACGTAAATATTATTATAACATAAACAAATTGCATTTCATCAATGGTAGATAATGGTAGATATTGTAAAGAATTCATTTAATAACTATGATAACTTCAACTCTATTTGAAGATGTTCCAAACCCAAAAAATATTGTAACATAAATAAATGACATTATTTCATCAATGGTAGATCTAATCTAAGAATCAATTATATCAACAAGTAAAATTATGGCAATTGGAAGAAAATGCAGTGCCATAGGAATCATGATCAGTTTTCACAAAAACTTTAACTTTTCATACATGGACCATTTTTTATTGATGCAAAGCATGGAGAATTGATTCCCATTTTGTTATTTTGTGACACATTTGATGTGAAACAATAGGAAATCCATTCAAAATATATGATCATCATAACCACAATGTTGCAATAAAAAATCATAACCACAATGTTGCAAGAAAAAATAAGATCTATATCTGATATACCAAAAAAACTCAAGATCTGTATCACATACCATAAAAAAATCAAGATCTATATCACATATACCATGTATTTATCATCTATATCTATATACATATCCCATGGATTTAGTAGTAGAGACTTAGAAAAATGAATGCAATCTCATCGCGAATAATGGAAAGATTGTCTACAATATATAACTTTATATTCCATACATGAAATAAATCTCCCTCACTCACTATCACTATGTGTTCGTTTGATGTGTCCAATAATGAATATGGATATCATCAATAGAGGGAAAACAATTATTATACTACTACTTGTAATGAAACAATAACACTCCCCATTTAAATGTATGAACAAATCCAATACCCAAACCCATGGCTAGAGTTGGCTAAATGATGCTCCTAAATTGTCTTCTCTAAGTATGGACAAAAGAAATGCATAACGAAACAAAATGTACCACACACTGCATCGACGAAGTGGAGGATTACAATGGATTGTGCAACTATTCAATCTGAGCTACTTAGAGAAAGAGCACCCCAACCAATGCTAGATCCAAAATGGTTGTTTCTCCAAGTTACAGGTGACTGAAGCACCATTTGTGCTTGCAGGTGAAACTACAAGTGTTATTGGCAGAGCGAAGATTGATTGGATGGTTGCGGGTGTCACGACAGGTTGGTGGGTGGAGGAGGTTGGGGAGGAGACGGGAAGGATGCTAAAACCCCCACATAGACGGATTCTTAAAACCACACATATAAGGATGATTCTATAATTCAAACATTTTTGAACCATGCACTGAGTCCCACCACAAACTTAGGTTGGATATGAGAAGAGGAAAAAACTGAGACGCTGCAGAAATTCAATAAGATGAATAAATCTACTTTGGAAAATCAAATTTGGAATGGGCACCTCCACATTGGAGAGAGAAAGGAGGAAAATAAAATTTGAAATGGGCTTCGGTGGGAATAAGGAAGGTTATGGCGCCATTAATACTCATGTCCCCATGTCGACATACACACATAAACTTGTCATATTTTGTCATGCCCCATTAACAAGATTTGATAGCAAGATAACAAGTTTAATCAAAACCTTGATAGAAAGATTTGATTGCAGAGTTAATTCGCTGAAAATTCATGAAGGATCTTGTTAAAATTCTTGGTTTCGCTTCCCGTCATTTACGGTCCAGAATTTTATGTGGGCGTTGCCAAATTTATACATAGTTCTTATAAAAAGATAGTAGTAAGATCTTCTAAATGTTTATATTACTATGTTAACTAGAATAAGATTACTGTACTTTTTGGTAAGAATATTGAAAGTTTTTTATGAACAGATTTAGTTAATGTTATATGAAAAAGCAGTCGTGAAACTACCAAACCATGGGAGAACACTATAGATCTATTAGTCCCTTTTCTATATAGGGAAGGAACACTTGATTCTAATAAAATAACAGTAGACCTATTCGTTAAAAAAAAAAAAAAAAACATAGTTATTATATTTAAAATTTCGCATGTATGCTTTCATTACATTTGCAGTTCTAGAAAATTGCTTCTACTTATTGAAATTTCT
The DNA here is from genome assembly GCA_000966675.3 of Picea glauca. Classification (NCBI taxonomy): domain Eukaryota; kingdom Viridiplantae; phylum Streptophyta; class Pinopsida; order Pinales; family Pinaceae; genus Picea; species Picea glauca. Next base: position 54,436 of record JZKD02S1653074.1, read on the forward strand.
GAGAATGAAATCATTGTTAGACAACGCACCTTTATTACTTTCCAAAATGATTTTTGTAATTTACTGCTAAATTAAATTCGTAGTAGTTACATTGTTTGTTCCATTTGATGGCGTAAATATTGCCAAGACTACACTAAAGCAAATGTTTAAACCCATCATATGTTTGTGAAGGTAAAAGTAGGAAACTTGAGAGTGCGTTGAACTTGGTGTTGGTTGGTGTATGTTGTGTTGGGAATTTTTTTTTAAATTTAATTTTTTACTGGAGTTTGAAAACATAGAATTGTAAATTTCACTTGGATACTGGGAATCGTGATGATAAATGGTTCAATTATATCCATAAAACCTTTAATTAAATATTTGTCTATTTAATTGCAACCCCTTTTTCGAAATATGTTTTTGAGAAATAAACTTTGCTTACCAAATTGTCAAATTTAAATTCGAGATCATATTTTTTTGCGTGTTCAATAAAACGATTGAAATTTGCGAAGATTGGATCTGGTGCTTGGAAATTAAATTATGTTCAGGACCCAAAACTTCTTCCTGTTAATTAAAACAAATTTCTATTTCGAGTTGGCATTAGGGTCTGATTGAGTTGTTTGAACACAATTTTTGTTGAATTTGGTATTTTTGTTTCAAACATAAATACGTGCTCCATGTAAAGAATCATCCACCTTGAACTTGCTCCTTGTAAACAAGAACTATGTCTATCTTAATAATATCACATGGTTGATTATTGATCTTTTTTTGGTTTCTTACATTTAATATGTGAATTAGTATCTCAATCTTTTATTGTATTGCTAAATCAATTTTGGGCTTTCTTAAAATCCTTTTAAATAGAATTAAGGTTAAAATTGAGTTTTTTATATTATTGTTATTTTTTTACTTAAGAATTTATAGATTACCTTTCATGGAGAAACATTACAATATTGACTATGATACCGAGGTTTGATTGTGATTACTTTTTCTGAAGGGAAACCAACTAAGCTAGAATCTTGAATGTATTACATTGAAATTTAAACATATTTGTCTGAATCGCCCATGGGGAAATTGATTTGACCGAACCATTTCTGCATACTAGAAAAAAAAAGACTACATTTTCACAGACAAAAAATATTAACAACGCTATACTTCGATTGCCTGTGAATAAACTCCCCAAAACAACCAACATTTGTCAAAATAAAACAAGCAATCTGACACCAATGCACCTGCTGAATGTCATGGTGTTTGATGTTGTCACTTTTCCTCGTCTTCCTCAATGTGCTTGTCCATGTTTCAGTCATTATCCCCCTCGAGGTATGAAGCAAGAAACATGCCTGAATATGTTGGGGCATTGGTGCCCAATTATGGAGAGTGTAGGGAGTGGATCAAAGTCACAAGAAGAGATTTAATTTTCTCTATGTGTTGGTCATGCAGGAGCATCGCAAGCAAGCGCGAGTGGAGGATAGTTGGATATGCACCAACACACATTTTGAAGATATTTTGAATTTCAAAGGATGGCACATTAATGTAATATCTGGAAAGATATAATTGTTCTTAAATGTTTTGGGGATTGTAACATATATCTTGAGCGTTCCCTCTCATCTGCCAGTTGTGGACAATTAATGTAATCAATGTAAAGTAGTTGTAATCTTTAATTCGATAAGATAGCTTAGAGTTGTAGGAGGGAAAACTTAAGAAGACTCCCGCGTATGTATTGTATTCAAGGTTGAGTATTGTAATTAGGTTATAGAGAAAGAGAGCATAGGATAACAGAGAAGAACAAAGATTGTAGGAGTTGTATGAGCAGATAATTGTTGCGATAGAACCATGTACAAAAGAACTCGAATTAATATAAGAATGCTTTGATCCAATTTCATGCTGTTGTTATGGTTACTATTTGCATCTATTGAGTGGTATGTTTACAATTTTCTTGTGTTCTCTATTATGCATTTGTTTCAATGCTTTATGGGAATGATTTCATGTTGAATGTATGAAGTCTGTGAGAGGGAGAGTATAAGTTTCAATTTATACTCATCCTAAGAATTCCTGCAAGGACTGCAACGAAGGTACGCAAGGAGTGTGTTGACAATATTCTGAGTTTTACCTCAGAAAATATCAGGAGGGATAGAGTTGTTCTTATACCAACAGAGGTGTCAGTATCGCACAATGTTGTGCAAGGTGTGTGCAGACCAGATTGAAATATTAGAATTTTCCAACCCAAGGAAGAAGTTGAAGAGTTTTTTTTCAAGGAATGCGCAAAGTTGGATGTGTTGGATAACCAAAGGTTATCGTGATGGATGCAAGGAGTGCACGCAAGAATTCCCTAGAATCCTTGATCATGCAGAAAGAATCAAGCTCAGGAGGGATAGAGATATGGAAAAGTTTAGAGTGGAGATGAGGTCGAAGTCAACTCACAAAAATTAAGTTCAGGAGGGTGGACACCAAGTTGTTTGGTGAGGAACTATAGAGAGCCTGAACGGACAGTGGAAATTCTCGGAGGGAGAAGTGTCGATACCTGTATACCGTTAGATCCAGTGGAGTTGCAGTGGGGATAAAGAAGAGAGTCTTGCAACACTCGCAAGCTCATGAGAGATAACAACCCTTAGATCTGGAGGAGTGTGAGGGGTTGATTGGGTACTCTGAAACATCGACATTTCGAGAGTTAGAAGATTGGAGGAAGTGTAGCTTGAAATTTGTAAGTCGCGAAATCCCAATACACGAAATTCTGACTTCACAAAATTTCGACTTCATGAAGAAGGGATTTGTACCGTCGGATCATGAAGGAATCAAGACCGTCAATTTAAGGAGAAGAAATCACGAGTTTGGATATCGAGAAGGGGAGAAAAGAGAACACATAAATTCCTGACACGTGAAATCCCGACGNTGGTATGTTTACAATTTTCTTGTGTTCTCTATTATGCATTTGTTTCAATGCTTTATGGGAATGATTTCATGTTGAATGTATGAAGTCTGTGAGAGGGAGAGTATAAGTTTCAATTTATACTCATCCTAAGAATTCCTGCAAGGACTGCAACGAAGGTACGCAAGGAGTGTGTTGACAATATTCTGAGTTTTACCTCAGAAAATATCAGGAGGGATAGAGTTGTTCTTATACCAACAGAGGTGTCAGTATCGCACAATGTTGTGCAAGGTGTGTGCAGACCAGATTGAAATATTAGAATTTTCCAACCCAAGGAAGAAGTTGAAGAGTTTTTTTTCAAGGAATGCGCAAAGTTGGATGTGTTGGATAACCAAAGGTTATCGTGATGGATGCAAGGAGTGCACGCAAGAATTCCCTAGAATCCTTGATCATGCAGAAAGAATCAAGCTCAGGAGGGATAGAGATATGGAAAAATTTAGAGTGGAGACGAGGTCGAAGTCAACTCACAAAAATTAAGTTCAGGAGGGTGGAAACCAAGTTGTTTGGTGAGGAACTATAGAGATCCTAAACGGACAGTGGAAATTCTCAGAGGGAGAAGTGTCGATACCTGTATACTGTTAGACCCAGTGGAGTTGCAGTGGGGATAAAGAAGAGAGTCTTGCAACACTCGCAAGCTCATGAGAGATAACAACGCTTAGATCTGGAGGAGTGTGAGGGGTTGATTGGGTACTCTGAAACATCGACATTTCGAGAGTTATAAGATTGGAGGAAGTGTAGCTTGAAATTTGTAAGTCGCGAAATCCCAATACACGAAATTTTGACTTCACAAAATTTCGACTTCATGAAGAAGGGATTTGTACCGTCGGATCATGAAGGAATCAGGACCGTCGATTTAAGGAGAAGAAATCACGAGTTTGGATATCGAGAAGGGGAGAAAAGAGAACACGTAAATTCCTGACACGTGAAATCTCGACGCGCTTGGAAGCTGGGCCCCAGGTTGCAGGGAAGGTCACATCAGTGAATATTTTGAGGGAGGAGCTAGAGACCCTTAGCCCATTTCGGGGTTTCATGAATTGGAGGAGTCGGGCTGCCTCGCAATGGAAGTCCCGACATCGTGAAATGCGATGCACCTTTTGGCATTAAGTCCATGGTCACGCTAGTGGTCACGTGGAGTGGAGGCTCGCGTCTAGTGCATGTTCGCGTGGATGGAGTATAGAAAAGGAGACATGTGGTTATATGCATGAAGGGTTCCAGTGGGGACCAAGGAGGCATTTCGTCTCGGGAATTTGAAGATCCAAAGATTGGGAGGTTAGTGGACCCTGCTAAGGTGGGGGTTTACGTTAGGTGGTATCAGAGCTTATAATCATTTTTTTCAGTAGGTAGGATAGGACATAAGGCAAGTTGTGATTTGAATTCTGTGTAGATAGATTGAAACAATGACACCAAGAAGACGTCCATAAATAACTTTACATGATCCAGCCGTGGAAAGGGAAATGAGAGAACTTCGTGTTTGATTGGATGCCATGGAGACAACATAGAGGCGAACACCTAATACTGGAAATATTAGTGAGGCTGAAAGTGAGCATGAACAAGGAGTCGAAGAAGAAACTGTAGTCAAAGATGCTGCATAGGAATGTCTATTCAAAGCTATTGCAAGGTTGGGTGTTAGAGAAAATTTGGACATCCCAATGTATGAAGGCAACTTGGACATTGAGGAGCTGCTAGATTGGTTTAGATCTCTAGATAAATATTTCAATTATGGAGATATCGAAGAAGACAAAAAAGTAAAACACGTTGTCACTAGTATGAAAGGACATACAACACTATGGTGGGATGAACTACAGGCTGACAGGTGTTACAAGGGAAAACAATGAATTAAGATCTAGGATAGAATGGTAGCAAAGATGAAAACCAAATTCATACCCAGAGATTACCAAATCAATTTGTTTCAAAGAATGAAAAATTTGAGGCAGAAATGGATGACAGTGAAGGAATACACTGAGGAGTTTTACAGGTTAAACATCAAAGTTGGTCATCATGAAAGTGATGATGAAAAGGTCACCATATACATGAATGGCTTGAGATATGAGATTCAGGATGAGATGAGCATGGTGACAATTAGAAATGTGGAAGATGCTTATCAGGTTGCTCTTAAGGTAGAAGAGAAATTATCCCGAAAGCAAGGTCAAAGGGGAAAAGGTAGAATTCATAGTAGAGGCAAAGCAGTTTCCCAGGATAGAGTACAAAAGCCCAAGGATGAAGAAAATAAACCTCATAATCACCTAGAAAGGGGAGGAAGTTCAAAAGGAAGACAATATGTCGATAGGAACACTTTTCCTCGAGTAAGAGCAAGAGGAAGAGGCAGAGGAGGTGAAAGAAAGTGTTTCTTCCGTGGAAAGATTTGACATAAATATTGCGAATTCCCCGATAGAAAAAGAGATGGAGGAGGCGAAGCTCACATTATAGAAGTGCAAAGGAAAAATGTTGAGGCAGAAGATGCAGAAGGCAGGAGATCCTTAATGATGAAGAAAATTCTCTTGAAGCCAGAGAAAGAGGTAGAAAAACCAGTCCAAAGGAACAATTTGTTTAGGACTGCTTGCAAGACCAAGGATAGGGTATGCAAGGTGATAGTTGATAATGGAGACACAAATAATTTAGTATCCACAGAAATGGTGGAGAAGATGGAATTGCAGACAGTTTCACATCTGAGCCCATATAAGGTTTTGTGGTTGCAAAAAGGACATTAGGTAACAACCATTAAACAATGTTTAGTTTAATTTAAAATAGGGGGATACAAAGATGAGATCTTATGTGATGTTATTCCCATGGATGTCTGTCATCTTTTTTGGGGGAGACCATGGAAATATGACTAAAACGTTTTTCATGAAGGAAGAAATAACACCTATACCTTGGAGAAGAATGGTATGACACATATGTTGTTGCCAATTGAAGACAAGAAGTTGAAATAAAAAAACAAAATACTATACTTATCATGAGTGGGAAGGAACTTCTGGAAGAAGTCAAGAAAGATGAAGAAATGCAGTTTTCCTTGGTTAGAAAACCTAGATTCATCTTGACCAGTACTTTAATAGATGATCTACCTGACGAAATTCAGGAACTGCTAGATAATTTCACTGATATAGTGGTGGACGAATTACCTTGTTCATTGCCACCCATCATAAGTATCAGCCATCACATTAACCTTATACCAAGAGCAAGTTTATCAAACAAAACAATGTACAGGTTGATGCCACAGGAGAATGAAGAGGTCAAGAAGCAAGTCCAGGATTTGATGGACAAAGGGTAGATTAGAGAAATATTGAGTCCATGCATTGTACCAATAGTGTTAAGTCAAAATAAGGATGGTTGATGGAGAATATGTAAAGACTCGAGGGATATAAACAAAATTACCATTAGGTATAGATTTCCTTTACCTAAGATGGGTGACTTGATGGATTGCTTGAGTGGAGCAAAGTTTTTTTCAAAAATTGATTTGAAAAGCAGATATCATCAGATTAGAATGAGGGAAGGTGATGAATGGAAGAGAAAATTCAAGACGAATGAAGGATTGTATGAATGGCTTGTCATGCCATTTGGCTTGACAAATGCACCAAGTACTTTAATGAGATTAATGAACAAACTCTTAAAAGATTTCACTCGGAAGCTTGTAATTGTGTATATTGATGATATATTGATCTTCAGTAAGACCGAGGAAGAACATTTGAGGCATTTAACTCTAGTGACGAGGAGGTTGTAGCAAGAGAAGTTGCGATAAATTTGAACAAGTCGTCTTTCATGAAGACATAACTCATTTATTTGAGGTTTGTGATATCTTTGAATGAATCAAAGATGGATCTAGAGAAGGTAAGAGAAATCAAATATAGGTCATCGCCAAGGAATATTTTTGAAGTCAAAAGATTCCATGGACTAGACATTTTTTATAGGAAGTTCATCAGAAAATTTAGTGAAATTTATACACCAGTGATGGACACAGTCAAGAAAAGACATAAATATTTTCATTGGATAGAGGAAAAAGAGAAAACTTTCAAGTTGTTGAAAGAGAAAATAACTGAACAACCAATTCTGGTTCTACCAAATTTTAGTAAAACATTTCAAGTGAGATGTGACGCAAGTGGATTTATGATTGAAGCAGTCTTAAGTCAAGACAAGAGACCAATTGCATACCTCAGTGAGAAGCTGAACGAGACCAAGATGAAATATTCCGTGTATGATAAGGAGTTTTATGCATTCATATAAGCATTGAAGAAATAGAGGTACTACCTGGTTCCAAAAGAGTTTGTTTTGTATAGCGACAACCATGCCTTATAGTTTATAACCAGACAGGAGAAATTGAACCAGAAGCATGCAAAATGCTTTGAATTTATGCAGAACTTTACTTTTTTTATAAATCACATTTATGAAATGCTAACAAGGTTGCTGATGCATTGAGTAGGAAATGTTTGATTCTGCAGGAGTTTCATGTGAAAACCTTAGGTTTTGATAACCTTAAGGAAATGTACAGAGATGATTCAGATTTCAAGGATGCTTATGAAGCATGCGAGAATCCTATTATGGTAGATAGAATCCAATGGATTGAATATTTAATTGGAGATGGACTGTTATTCAAAGGAAATCAGTTGTGTATCTCGAAGAGTTCTATGAGAGGAAACCTTTTAAAGGAAAAGCATAGTGGGGGATTGGCTTGAAATTTCAGCCATGAAAAAACATTTGCGCAACTGAACAATTTGTATTATTGGCCAAGGATGAGGATAGATGTCAAAATTTTTGTGAATAGATGAAGAATCTGCCAGCATGAAAAGGGGAAAAGAAAAAATACAAGTTTATATCAACCATTGCCAATACCAGAGAGGCCATGGGACGCAGTAAGCATGGATTTTGTGTTAGAACTTCCAAGGACACAGAGAGGTTGTGATTCCATATTTGTGGTAGTCGATAGATTTTTCAAAATGGCACATTTCATTCCATGTCAAAAAACTAGTGATGCAACATAAATTGCAAATTTGTTTTTCAAAGAAGTTGTTCGACTTCACGGTTTATCTAGGAGTATTGTTTCAGATAGAGATACCAAATTTGTTGGTTATTTTTGAAGGACATTATGGAAGAATTTGGGGATGAATTTATCTTTAACTCATCATATCACCCTCAGATGGATGGATAGACTGAGGTAGTAAATCGAAGTTTTGGGGACTTATTGAGGAGTTTAGTAGCTAAACATCACATTCAATGGGATCAGATTCTACGGCAAGAAGAATTTTCTTATAATGACTCACCTAATAGGAGCACAGGAAATAGCCCATTTCAACTAATGTATGGAATGCAACCAAGAGGAGTATCTGAGTTGAGAGACTTGGAGCAGAATGAGTACACGAGTTCTAGAGTGGAATATTTTGCAGCAAAGATGTAAGAGCTCCACAATAAGATTAAAGAACGGTTGCAGAGTTCCAACCCAGAATACAAATGAAGAGAATATCAACACAGGAGAGAGCTTCACTTTGAAGAGGGAGATTTAGTTTTAGCACATCTCAGAAAATAAATATTCCCAAGGGGAACGTATAATAAGCTAAAGATGAAAAAGATAAGGCCATGTAAAATTTTAAGGAAATTTGAGGCAAATGCTTATGAGATAGAATTTCCAGATGGTGTGGGAATATCACTCATATTCAATGTAGAAATTTTGTATCCTTACAAATCAGATGAAGCAAGAGGAGCAGAGAATCAAGAGGAGATTCAGTGGGTCAAATAAATGTCTATAGCTGAAAAACCACAAATGGAAAAGATCATTGATGAAAGAGTTAGCAAGAAGACCCAGAGGAAGATATATTTTGAATACTTGGTGAAGTGGAAATGACACCCAATTGAGGATGCCAATTGGGAAAGTGAAGAAGATATCCAGAAACATGGGCACTTGGTGCAAGAGCTCATGGAAAGGATTCGATAAAGTTTTTAGCCAGAGGAGTATGATGTAGGAGCATTGCACACAAGCGTGAGTGGAGGACAACTGGATATGCACCAATGTGCATTTTGAAGATATTTTGAATTTCAAAGGATGACACATTAATGTAATATCTAGAAAGATATAATTGTTCTTAAATGTTTTGGGGATTGCAACATAGATCTTGAGAGTTCGCTCTCATCTACCGGTTGTGGAATTAATGTAATCAATGTAAAGTAGTTGTAATCTTTAATTCGATAAGATAACCTAGAGTTGTGGGAGGGAAAACATAAGAAGACTCCATTGTATGTATTGTATTCAAGGCCGAGTATTGTAATTAGGTTGTAGAGCAAGAGAGCATAGGATAGAAGAGAAGAACAAAGATTGTAGGAGTTGTATGAGCAGATATTTGTTTCTATAGAACTACGTACAAAAGCACTTGAATTAATATAAGAATGATTTGATCCAATTTCATGGTGTTTTTATGGTTACTTTTTGCATCTATTGAATGGCATGTTTACAGTTTGCTTGTATTCTCTGTTATGAATTTGTTTCAATGCTTTATGGGAATTATTTCATGTTGAATGTATGAAGTCTGTGAGAGGGAGAGTATAAGTTTCAATTTCTACTCATCTTGAGAATTCCTACAAGGAGTGCAGTGAAGGTCCACAAGGTGTGCGTGGCAATATTATGAGTTTTACCTCAAAAAATATCAGGAGGGATAGAGTTGTTATTATACCAACATAGGTGTCAGTATAGCATAGTTTTGTGCAAGCTGTGTGCAAGCCAGGTTGAAATAATAGACTTTTCCAACCCAAGGAAGCATTTGAAGAGTTTCTGTTGCAAGGAGTTCATAAAGTTGGATGTGTTGGATAACCAAAGGTTATCATGAATGCTGCAAGGAGTGAACGCAAGAATTCCCAAGAATCTGTGAGCCTACAACAAGAATCAAGCTCAAGAGTGATAGAGATTTGGAAAAGTTAAGAGTGGAGACGACTTTGAAGTCCCCTCGTAGAAATTAAGTTCTGGAGGGTGGACACCAAGTTCTTTGGTGAGGAACTATAGATATGATCCGGATTATTTTCGGCACGAAATGAGAGCGGAGATATAATAAAGAAGTGCATAGAGATATCGTGTATATCCAGTAATATAATAGAAATATATCAGAGATGCAACCATAAACACAGAGATACAATAATACACGATTTCTATTAATGAAAGAAATGTACAGAGACTGTAAAAATACAGAG
>JZKD02S1653074.1:77756-90343 GCA_000966675.3 Picea glauca
AAGTTATTGAAACTTCCTCATCCTTATCCATGATCATGGGAGGCTCAAAACATTTCAAGTTCTCTACATTTACAACTGAGTAAATATGCATATAAGGTGGAATATCTAGAATAAAAGCATTGGCACCATTTTTCTCCAAAATAGTGAAGGGTTCATAACAAATGGGCTTGGTTTTCTTGCCTTCACCCTTCAATATCTCCTTGTTGATGTGAATCCATAACTAGTCTCCAACCTGGAAATGATGATCAACCCTTTGTTTTTCATGCCAAGATTTATACTGTGCTTGACTTTTATCCAACTGTTCCTTGACTTCTTGGTGCACTTGTTGGATCCTCTGGATGAACTTACGGGCTTTGTCTTCATTTCTTTATTCATTTGAATCAACATCTCTCCCATACATCAAGTCAAAAGGAACTTTAGGTAGGTACCCAAAACTTGTCTCAAAAGGAGAACACTGAGTAGAGGAACGTAATTCTTGGTTGTAATCATGTTGTACATAGGGTATTTGTTCATCCCATAACTTGGGATTCTTGTTGTAGTAGCCTCGAACAAAACGTACCATTGTTCCATTTACAACCTCTATCCGCCTGTCGGTATGTGGATGGAAAGGAGTGCTCCTCTTCAATTTGGTGTCCATCATTCTACACAAGATTGCCCAAAAATCCCCAAGGAATCAAGTATATCGATCCGAGATGATGGATGTGGGTAACACAAAGTGAACCCAAACATACTAAAAGAAGATATTAGAAGCCTGCTCAACAATGATCTTCTTTTTACATGGCATTAAGATACACATCTTGTTGAACCTATCCACTACAACACACAAATAGTCATGACCCCCTTTTGACATTGATAAACCCCCTACAAAATAAATGGAGATACCTTCCCATGGATGGGATGGAATAGGTAGTGGTGAGTATAGCCCTAGTTTTCTATTAGTGGGATTACATGTAGAACACATCACACACCCCTTTACATATTTAGTTACAATTTCTTTGATTTGAGGCCAGTAAAAACACCTCTGTAAATGAGCCATAGTTTTTCCTACCCCAAAATTCATAGACACAAGAGAAGTGTGAGCTTCTCGTATTACATGAACTCGGTAACTTGTAGGAATACATAGCTTTCCAAGATGGTAGAGTTGTTTTCCCGCCAGCCATTAGTTCTCTACCTATGCACCATAGGTCAGATTCTCATACACTTCCTTAAAATATTCATCAATGGAATATTGTTCCACATAGATATCATGAGATAAACAAGTATTCTTCAAAATAATAGAAGAAACAATAGGAGGCATAGAAAGCATACTAGTTGCCTTGTTACATGTACCCTTTTTTTACTTGATTATCAAATGAAATTGTTGTAGAAAACACATCCATCTGTAGTGTTGAGATTTTTGCAGTTTGGTTTCTTCTTGGAGATAATGTAAGGGTTGGTGATATGTATGTATGATTGTTTCCTTCCCTAACAAGTAGTGTTTCCATTTCTTTACGCTTTGAGCTAATGCATACAAATATTATCATTTTTAGGATAGTTAACAACATCTTGGTTAAAAGTTTCAGAGTGGTAACATATAGGCTTACAATATTGCATCAATATTGCACCCATGGTGTATCCGCTAGAATTTTTATCGATCTCAAAGGGATGTTGAAGTTTCGACAGTGCTAATACTAGTGTGGTATTGATATTTTCCTTCAAAGTGTCGAAAGAATTTTGTTTCTTTTCTCCCCATTGAAAAGTGTTTTTCACACTGATTAAGGCATGCAAAGGAGCTGCTATAAAGGACAAGTTTGAAATGAACCTCTTCCAATACTCGAGTGCACCTAATAAGCTCTTTATCTCGCTTACACTTTTGGGCTCAAGACAATTTACAATTACATCAATATTGGAAGTATCAATTTGTAATTGTCCTCCTCCTACAATATGACCTAAATACACAAGTGCAGTCTTTCCAAATTCACATTTAGAAAATTTTACATACACCTTTTCCCTTTGCAAAATATCCATTACTTGCTTTAAATGCCTCACATGTTCATCCCAAGTCCAAATAAAAATAATAATGTCGTCTAAATATAGAATCACAAAATCATATAGGAAAGGCTTGAATACATCATTCGTCATATGCATGAAAGTTATTGGAGCATTACAGAGCCCAAACGACATAACTAACCACTCAAAAAATGTAATACCCCAAGGATGAGACCCAGTTATATCTATGTATTATAAACATGTTTTGTAGGCTGGTGAGTCGAGCAATTGTAAGCTAGTAACCTTATGTGCAAGTAGGCCGAAGAGCCTAGGTGTTAAAGGACAGGAGCCTATTTTGTACATGTAATTATTCACTTTGTTAATATAAAAGCATCGTTGTGTGTAGACCGACAATGAATAAAGAGTGATGGGGGACTAAGTTTCCACAAGGTTGGTTAAGGGAGGAGGATAAGTGTTGGGCCTAGGGGATAAGCTAGGGGGATTACCTCTAAGGGGGATAATAATTTATTATTATTTCCTAAAAGGCTAAGGTGGACAATTGATGAGTATTGTCCCAAGTTCCTGGGAAAGGAACGTATGAAAAATGGATTTCATGTAGCTCCAGGAAGACATGTGTTGACCTGGGAGAATGTAGTTAAAGATGAAGAAATCAGTCGTGTTAGGGGTTCACATTCCATTATTCCATCCACCGTCTATATTGTTTCGCCTCTGTGATTGACCTCTTCATAACCATGCACCTATGAAAACCAAAACCGTGAAGTTGACCAGTGTGAGTCCATGAACCCAATCTATCCTCTCTTGCAGAGCCGAGTCTGTCCCTGAATATTTTTTGGGTTGTTTCCTTCTGTTTTCCTGAGTTGTGTTGACCAGTGGTTGTTTTCCTCACCTTGCTGGACCCAAGTCAAAGACTTTATAGAAGTGGGTTGTTAGGTCCATGACTGAAGATGCAGGTTGTTAGGCCTGTGAGCATCTCTCTTGAGGAGAGAGAGTTTGTTGGGGAGTGATTTTCTCCTAGAGAGAGTCCAACACTAACTACTGAGCTCTGAGAATTCTTGATCTGGCCTATTGTAGAGACCCATAAAGGGGAAGTGGAGTGCCTGATGGATTGTGGAACAATGAAGGTTCATATTCCTGGGGTGGAATAGGTATGTGGGTAATGAGAGTCTTTGAGTAGTGGGTGTAAGAAGGATCCTAGATAGAATCCTCCTAGTTGCACTATGTAGTTTCCTGTAATGTCAGCCTAGTCTAGTATTCCCTTGCCCTGGGTGGAGCTTAGTCCCAGCTTGGGGGTGACCCACTACTGAGTGTGATGAGGAGTGTGGTCTAAGTCTGGGAGGTTCGTGGAACATCTTCACGTAGTTGGTGAACTTCAATTGAAAGATAAGTACCCATTCCTATGTTAATTTACATGTTGTGTATATGTACGCGTGCTATAATTGATGAATATTGATTGTATATGTTTTTATATTACGGTTTTTTAATGTGAGTAATTCATGTATACTTTTATTGTTATTTCCACATTAAACTATGTATGAACAAAATATGTTGTATGTTTATGTTTATATTTATATGCATATGATAATTATCATTTCTAGGAGTAGTATGCACCAACCTGGTTGGCCGGGACGTTACAAATTGGTATCAGAGTTGTAAAGGAAAAGTTAAGGTTGTGTTGGTAGCGCTACCCATCTTGTTGGTGGCTAGAGATGTTACAAATTGGTATCAGAGCATGGTTTCAACACTGAGCTTGGATGGGCCATGTCATTGGAAATTGAAGGAAAAATTTCAGAAAGAATTGTTGTCGAAGTAGACAAAATTTGAGTTTAGAGTATACTTTCAACACTGAGACTAAATGGACTGGATAAGTGGTCTTTGGACCCAAGGTTTCAAGTGGAAATTATGTCTGGAGGAACCAATTCCGAATCTTGGAACATTCATGAGTGCCACGAAGTTATCTTGGTCATGTTATGAAGCTCAGGAGGGGTAGTGGTATTGTAAAACCATGACAAACGTGGTATTGGGATGCAGAGTAATGTGGGTCATAGGATCTATTCAAAAGGAGGAGGAAAAATCATGACCGTTAGATCTGGTAACGTTGCAAGGAAGTTATCCATGAGTTCCTTTGATCGTAACTTCAGAGAAAATCTTGATCGTTATATCAAGCAACGAGAAGATCGTAACTTCAAAGTTCAAAAATCGAGAGAAACGGGATGTGTTGATTGACAAACTTATGAAACCAAAAGTTCCAAAGAAAAAGAGGAAATCATAATTTTGGATTTACAATTTTCCTCTTTTTCCAGAAGAAATTTCAAGGGACAGAGTAATGTGACAAAAACTTCCAACAATTTAAGAAGTTGTTAACCAATGCTCCAATCTGGAAGATTACAGATCCAAATGAATATTTTATAGTGTGTATATATGCCTGCAAAGAAGGATTGGGAGGAGTACTCATCCATAATGGTTATGTAATATGTTATGAGTCCAGAAAATTGAAGGGGAGAACTTTCGAAGTCCGAAGCCCCAAAGTCTTGAAGCTCTGAATTTCTAAAGTCTCGGAGCTTCGATGCCTGAAGTTCCATAGTGGGTGACAGTCATTGGATGATGTTTAGCCATGGACCGTTGATCCACCCCTCTTCGCGAGTTCATTAATTTGGAACTCTGAGAGACTGTGGAGAGGTAATTTCAAGAATTTTGAAACCTGAAGTCTCGAGTAAGTGCATATCAAGCTAGTTCTAGGTAACAACCCATGATGGCATGGGTGAGGGACTAAGAGAAAGGGGCTAGTGCGTGAAAAATTGTTGCAGAACATAGTAGAGCTCAGAAAGAAATTAAATTTGAAAATTTTCTTGAATGATGTTGGTTTATGAATACTATGGGAATTTTTAAAGATGGATGTCCTAAAAAAATTCGGTTGACTGCACATTTTGTTTACAGAGTTTAACGAAAGTCAAAATTGAAGCTAATTGCCACAAAGTGTAGAGAATGGAGGAGGCACATAATGCTTCCAGTTCAGAGAATGAAGTAAAAGGAATGGATGTCCATTTGGGATTTGAAGGATCAAATACCAATGGGAATGGAGAAGAGATAGATAAGTAAGGGTGCATGATGAAAATCATTGAAAGGTCACAGAAAGATGCCCAGACTCACCGAGCAGATAACAGAAAGCTCATGAAAGCCAGGGATCAACAGGGAGAACTCAACATAAATTTGATATGGAGCCTGGAAATAATATAAAGGAAATTGGATAAAGAGAGTGATTCCAGTAAGTCAGGAAGTCACAGGTTCCCTTATGTGAAGGGGAAATCTAGGAGTGTTGGAATACACCATCATCACTCCCAATGTTACTCCAAGAGGAGGGCACACAGTAGTTCAAGTCCATCTCCTACCAGAAAACACAGGATATCTGGAGTGGATGAGCTAAAGGGAGAAATGAACAAAATTAAGCCTCCTACATTTGATGGAGAGCACCAGAAAGAGGAATATGCTGAGACATGGTTGCTTGGCATAAGGAAATATTTCCAATTGCAGAATTATTCCCCTCATACAGAAGGGAGAATCACAATGTATCAACTGAAAGGAAAGGAATCCATGTGGTGGGACTAACTTGTGCAGGTGCAACACATTAAAGAGAAAAATATTACTTGGAAGGAATTCAAGAAGTATTTTGAAAAGAAATACTTGACTAAGAGATACTATGAGAGAAAGATGAAAGAGTTCTTTGACCTCAAGCTAGGCAGCATGACCATTGATGAATACGAACGAAGGTTTTTGGAATTGTTGAAGTATGTTCCGTTCATAAAATACGAGACTATCAAAATTCAAAGGTATTTGAGTGGACTAACATCTTACACCATTGAAAATATCCAGTATGATGATCCTAAAACTATGGAATAAATGATAAAGAGAGAAAAATGCTTGTATGAGAAACTAAGATAAAATCATGTTTTCTAGAAAACTTGGGAAGACAAGAAGAAGTTCAAGAAAGAGCATAGGTAGAAGGAAAATAAACCTCCCTTTTTAAGAAACAATCCTCAAGGAAAACCATCTTTTAGAGAGAAGAGAATGGTTGAAGTAGGGGGACAAAGGCCAAGGAAGATTCCCATTCAATGTTGGGGTTGTTAGGGAAACCACAAGTACATAGATTGTTCCCACAAAAACGACAAATTGAGAGTCGTACACAATGTTCAGCAAGCTGAAACAATGGAGGACATGGGAAGTAGAGTACCAAGGATCAATGCAGCCCTGGACAAAAAAAAAGATGAGTTTCAATCACATATGATTGAAGTAGAAGGTATGATCAACAANAAGTTATTGAAACTTCCTCATCCTTATCCATGATCATGGGAGGCTCAAAACATTTCAAGTTCTCTACATTTACAACTGAGTAAATATGCATATAAGGTGGAATATCTAGAATAAAAGCATTGGCACCATTTTTCTCCAAAATAGTGAAGGGTTCATAACAAATGGGCTTGGTTTTCTTGCCTTCACCCTTCAATATCTCCTTGTTGATGTGAATCCATAACTAGTCTCCAACCTGGAAATGATGATCAACCCTTTGTTTTTCATGCCAAGATTTATACTGTGCTTGACTTTTATCCAACTGTTCCTTGACTTCTTGGTGCACTTGTTGGATCCTCTGGATGAACTTACGGGCTTTGTCTTCATTTCTTTATTCATTTGAATCAACATCTCTCCCATACATCAAGTCAAAAGGAACTTTAGGTAGGTACCCAAAACTTGTCTCAAAAGGAGAACACTGAGTAGAGGAACGTAATTCTTGGTTGTAATCATGTTGTACATAGGGTATTTGTTCATCCCATAACTTGGGATTCTTGTTGTAGTAGCCTCGAACAAAACGTACCATTGTTCCATTTACAACCTCTATCCGCCTGTCGGTATGTGGATGGAAAGGAGTGCTCCTCTTCAATTTGGTGTCCATCATTCTACACAAGATTGCCCAAAAATCCCCAAGGAATCAAGTATATCGATCCGAGATGATGGATGTGGGTAACACAAAGTGAACCCAAACATACTAAAAGAAGATATTAGAAGCCTGCTCAACAATGATCTTCTTTTTACATGGCATTAAGATACACATCTTGTTGAACCTATCCACTACAACACACAAATAGTCATGACCCCCTTTTGACATTGATAAACCCCCTACAAAATAAATGGAGATACCTTCCCATGGATGGGATGGAATAGGTAGTGGTGAGTATAGCCCTAGTTTTCTATTAGTGGGATTACATGTAGAACACATCACACACCCCTTTACATATTTAGTTACAATTTCTTTGATTTGAGGCCAGTAAAAACACCTCTGTAAATGAGCCATAGTTTTTCCTACCCCAAAATTCATAGACACAAGAGAAGTGTGAGCTTCTCGTATTACATGAACTCGGTAACTTGTAGGAATACATAGCTTTCCAAGATGGTAGAGTTGTTTTCCCGCCAGCCATTAGTTCTCTACCTATGCACCATAGGTCAGATTCTCATACACTTCCTTAAAATATTCATCAATGGAATATTGTTCCACATAGATATCATGAGATAAACAAGTATTCTTCAAAATAATAGAAGAAACAATAGGAGGCATAGAAAGCATACTAGTTGCCTTGTTACATGTACCCTTTTTTTACTTGATTATCAAATGAAATTGTTGTAGAAAACACATCCATCTGTAGTGTTGAGATTTTTGCAGTTTGGTTTCTTCTTGGAGATAATGTAAGGGTTGGTGATATGTATGTATGATTGTTTCCTTCCCTAACAAGTAGTGTTTCCATTTCTTTACGCTTTGAGCTAATGCATACAAATATTATCATTTTTAGGATAGTTAACAACATCTTGGTTAAAAGTTTCAGAGTGGTAACATATAGGCTTACAATATTGCATCAATATTGCACCCATGGTGTATCCGCTAGAATTTTTATCGATCTCAAAGGGATGTTGAAGTTTCGACAGTGCTAATACTAGTGTGGTATTGATATTTTCCTTCAAAGTGTCGAAAGAATTTTGTTTCTTTTCTCCCCATTGAAAAGTGTTTTTCACACTGATTAAGGCATGCAAAGGAGCTGCTATAAAGGACAAGTTTGAAATGAACCTCTTCCAATACTCGAGTGCACCTAATAAGCTCTTTATCTCGCTTACACTTTTGGGCTCAAGACAATTTACAATTACATCAATATTGGAAGTATCAATTTGTAATTGTCCTCCTCCTACAATATGACCTAAATACACAAGTGCAGTCTTTCCAAATTCACATTTAGAAAATTTTACATACACCTTTTCCCTTTGCAAAATATCCATTACTTGCTTTAAATGCCTCACATGTTCATCCCAAGTCCAAATAAAAATAATAATGTCGTCTAAATATAGAATCACAAAATCATATAGGAAAGGCTTGAATACATCATTCGTCATATGCATGAAAGTTATTGGAGCATTACAGAGCCCAAACGACATAACTAACCACTCAAAAAATGTAATACCCCAAGGATGAGACCCAGTTATATCTATGTATTATAAACATGTTTTGTAGGCTGGTGAGTCGAGCAATTGTAAGCTAGTAACCTTATGTGCAAGTAGGCCGAAGAGCCTAGGTGTTAAAGGACAGGAGCCTATTTTGTACATGTAATTATGCACTTTGTTAATATAAAAGCATCGTTGTGTGTAGAACGACAATGAATAAAGAGTGATGGGGGACTAAGTTTCCACAAGGTTGGTTAAGGGAGGAGGCTAAGTGTTGGGCCTAGGGGATAAGATAGGGGGATTACCTCTAAAGGGGATAATAATTTATTATTATTTCCTAAAAGGCTAAGGTGGACAATTGATGAGTGTTGTCCCAAGTTCCTGGGAAAGGAACGTATGAAAAATGGATTTCATGTAGCTCCAGGAAGACATGTGTTGACCTGGGAGAATGTAGTTAAAGATGAAGAAGTCAGTCGTGTTAGGGGTTCACATTCCATTATTCCATCCACCATCTATATTGTTTCGCCTCTGTGATTGACCTCTTCATAACCATGCACCTATGAAAACCAAAACCGTGAAGCCGACCAGTGTGAGTCCATGAACCCAATCTATCCTCTCTTGCAGAGCCGAGTCTATCCCTGAATATTTTTTGGGTTGTTTCCTTCTGTTTTCCTGAGTTGTGTTGACCAGTGTTTGTTTTCCTCACCTTGCTGGACCCAAGTCAAAGACTTTATAGAAGTGGGTTGTTAGGTCCATGACTGAAGATGCAGGTTGTCAGGCCTGTGAGCATCTCTCTTGAGGAGAGAGAGTTTGTTGGGGAGTGATTTTCTCCTAGAGAGAGTCCAACACTAACTACGGAGCTCTGAGAATTCTTGATCTGGCCTATTGTAGAGACCCGTAAAGGGGAAGTGGAGTGGCTGATGGATTGTGGAACAATGAAGGTTCATATTCCTGGGGTGGAATAGGTATGTGGGTAATGAGAGTCTCTGAGTAGTGGGCGTAAGAAGGATCCTGGATAGAATCCTCCTAGTTGCACTATGTAGTTTCCTGTAATGTCAGCCTAGTCTAGTATTCCCTTGCCCTGGGTGGAGCTTAGTCCCAGCTTGGGGGTGACCCACTACTGAGTGTGATGAGGAGTGTGGTCTAAGTCTGGGAGGTTCGTGGAACATCTTCACGTAGTTGGTGAACTTCAATTGAAAGATAAGTACCCATTCCTATGTTAATTTACATGTTGTGTATATGTACGCGTGCTATAATTGATGAATATTGATTGTATATGTTTTTATATTACGGTTTTTTAATGTGAGTAATTCATGTATACTTTTATTGTTATTTCCACATTAAACTATGTATGAACAAAATATGTTGTATGTTTATGTTTATATTTATATGCATATGATAATTATCATTTCTAGGAGTAGTATGCACCAACCTGGTTGGCCGGGACGTTACAAATTGGTATCAGAGTTGTAAAGGAAAAGTTAAGGTTGTGTTGGTAGCGCTACCCATCTTGTTGGTGGCTAGAGATGTTACAAATTGGTATCAGAGCATGGTTTCAACACTGAGCTTGGATGGGCCATGTCATTGGAAATTGAAGGAAAAATTTCAGAAAGAATTGTTGTCGAAGTAGACAAAATTTGAGTTTAGAGTATACTTTCAACACTGAGACTAAATGGACTGGATAAGTGGTCTTTGGACCCAAGGTTTCAAGTGGAAATTATGTCTGGAGGAACCAATTCCGAATCTTGGAACATTCATGAGTGCCACGAAGTTATCTTGGTCATGTTATGAAGCTCAGGAGGGGTAGTGGTATTGTAAAACCATGACAAACGTGGTATTGGGATGCAGAGTAATGTGGGTCATAGGATCTATTCAAAAGGAGGAGGAAAAATCATGACCGTTAGATCTGGTAACGTTGCAAGGAAGTTATCCATGAGTTCCTTTGATCGTAACTTCAGAGAAAATCTTGATCGTTATATCAAGCAACGAGAAGATCGTAACTTCAAAGTTCAAAAATCGAGAGAAACGGGATGTGTTGATTGACAAACTTATGAAACCAAAAGTTCCAAAGAAAAAGAGGAAATCATAATTTTGGATTTACAATTTTCCTCTTTTTCCAGAAGAAATTTCAAGGGACAGAGTAATGTGACAAAAACTTCCAACAATTTAAGAAGTTGTTAACCAATGCTCCAATCTGGAAGATTACAGATCCAAATGAATATTTTATAGTGTGTATATATGCCTGCAAAGAAGGATTGGGAGGAGTACTCATCCATAATGGTTATGTAATATGTTATGAGTCCAGAAAATTGAAGGGGAGAACTTTCGAAGTCCGAAGCCCCAAAGTCTTGAAGCTCTGAATTTCTAAAGTCTCGGAGCTTCGATGCCTGAAGTTCCATAGTGGGTGACAGTCATTGGATGATGTTTAGCCATGGACCGTTGATCCACCCCTCTTCGCGAGTTCATTAATTTGGAACTCTGAGAGACTGTGGAGAGGTAATTTCAAGAATTTTGAAACCTGAAGTCTCGAGTAAGTGCATATCAAGCTAGTTCTAGGTAACAACCCATGATGGCATGGGTGAGGGACTAAGAGAAAGGGGCTAGTGCGTGAAAAATTGTTGCAGAACATAGTAGAGCTCAGAAAGAAATTAAATTTGAAAATTTTCTTGAATGATGTTGGTTTATGAATACTATGGGAATTTTTAAAGATGGATGTCCTAAAAAAATTCGGTTGACTGCACATTTTGTTTACAGAGTTTAACGAAAGTCAAAATTGAAGCTAATTGCCACAAAGTGTAGAGAATGGAGGAGGCACATAATGCTTCCAGTTCAGAGAATGAAGTAAAAGGAATGGATGTCCATTTGGGATTTGAAGGATCAAATACCAATGGGAATGGAGAAGAGATAGATAAGTAAGGGTGCATGATGAAAATCATTGAAAGGTCACAGAAAGATGCCCAGACTCACCGAGCAGATAACAGAAAGCTCATGAAAGCCAGGGATCAACAGGGAGAACTCAACATAAATTTGATATGGAGCCTGGAAATAATATAAAGGAAATTGGATAAAGAGAGTGATTCCAGTAAGTCAGGAAGTCACAGGTTCCCTTATGTGAAGGGGAAATCTAGGAGTGTTGGAATACACCATCATCACTCCCAATGTTACTCCAAGAGGAGGGCACACAGTAGTTCAAGTCCATCTCCTACCAGAAAACACAGGATATCTGGAGTGGATGAGCTAAAGGGAGAAATGAACAAAATTAAGCCTCCTACATTTGATGGAGAGCACCAGAAAGAGGAATATGCTGAGACATGGTTGCTTGGCATAAGGAAATATTTCCAATTGCAGAATTATTCCCCTCATACAGAAGGGAGAATCACAATGTATCAACTGAAAGGAAAGGAATCCATGTGGTGGGACTAACTTGTGCAGGTGCAACACATTAAAGAGAAAAATATTACTTGGAAGGAATTCAAGAAGTATTTTGAAAAGAAATACTTGACTAAGAGATACTATGAGAGAAAGATGAAAGAGTTCTTTGACCTCAAGCTAGGCAGCATGACCATTGATGAATACGAACGAAGGTTTTTGGAATTGTTGAAGTATGTTCCGTTCATAAAATACGAGACTATCAAAATTCAAAGGTATTTGAGTGGACTAACATCTTACACCATTGAAAATATCCAGTATGATGATCCTAAAACTATGGAATAAATGATAAAGAGAGAAAAATGCTTGTATGAGAAACTAAGATAAAATCATGTTTTCTAGAAAACTTGGGAAGACAAGAAGAAGTTCAAGAAAGAGCATAGGTAGAAGGAAAATAAACCTCCCTTTTTAAGAAACAATCCTCAAGGAAAACCATCTTTTAGAGAGAAGAGAATGGTTGAAGTAGGGGGACAAAGGCCAAGGAAGATTCCCATTCAATGTTGGGGTTGTTAGGGAAACCACAAGTACATAGATTGTTCCCACAAAAACGACAAATTGAGAGTCGTACACAATGTTCAGCAAGCTGAAACAATGGAGGACATGGGAAGTAGAGTACCAAGGATCAATGCAGCCCTGGACAAAAAAAAAGATGAGTTTCAATCACATATGATTGAAGTAGAAGGTATGATCAACAA
>JZKD02S1653085.1:20939-46859 GCA_000966675.3 Picea glauca
TACTCGATAAGATTCATTTAAGATCAAACTTCTTAATTCATCCTTAGGCAGTACACAAATTCTTCCATTCTATCTCAACAATCCATCGTTGTCGAAAGAATTGTTGATATTATGGTAGTTGCGGGAGGTATTAACCTCCACGTTTAATCCCGATAAGAAGAGAATATTTCGAGAAGCAAGAAGAAACCCTAAAGGATTGACATAACCCTAGAAGACAAGTCGGCTAAAAGAAATATTTAATATTGAGTTTTTAAACTATAGAGTGAGAAGTCGACCCAAACAGCTAAGGAGGAGAAGTATAAATGTAGGACGCTAGAGATCATTTGATATACACATATCGCAACTGCGGATATGTAAGAGTGCACACTGCATAAATTGAGTAAGTGCGCAAGTCTGGAGAGTAGATGCAGCTACAACTACTGCAACTTGTATTCTCGGTTTAGGCTTCGTATTTATATTGGTTATGGTTTGGACTTTTTGCCTTGTGTGCTAGCTTTAGAGAGAGGTACGCTACATTGATTGGCTATTAGGCTTAGGGTTTTCTTATAGAATTATTCTCTGTCAAGGTTAAGGTGCTCGGGGGTGGCTTCGGCCTATGGTTGGGTGACAATATTGCTATATTGTCTATGGTTAAATGAGCACACCTATTATTTCTAACAAGAATAACCTTAAAACTTTAGTACCATTATGGTATCTTATCTGATATTAGCCTTAACTTCCTTGTACCAATAATCATCAATTTGTAGTGTTAGAATATTTTCTCACTGATTCATCTTAAGAGGTATTACTGAGAATATGCGTGGTCTCCGACTCAATGCATCTTCCACTCCATTTATCATTCCTTTAATATATGGAATCTCGAAGTCGTATTCACTAAGCAATTATGAAAAACACCTCTATAGCACATTCAAGTCACTATGTGTAAATATATGCTGCAATCCACAATGATGTGTATTTAATTCAAATTTTCGTCCAATCAAAAAATGTCTCTATACTCTCGGGGAATATACAAATGCTAATAACTCCAAGTCCTACGTTGCATAGTTCTCCTCATGATTTCTCAATTTCCTTGAAAGGTAAACGATCACTCGACCATATTGCATCAAAACTCCACCTAAGCCTTCCTTGGATGCATCCGTTCATACCAAGAATTCTTTTTCCATGCCGAGGACTTTCAGTATCGACGTTGTCATTAACAACTCTTTGATATTTTCAAATACTTCCGTGCATTTCTCTTTCCATACAAACTTTATTTTTTTTTTGCAATTATGTGATTGCATTTGCTATCTTTGAAAAACCTTCAACGAATCATTGGTAATATCCTACTAAAACCATTAAGTTACGTACTTATTTTACATTTTTTCAGAGCTTGCCATTCCATAATAGCCTCTACTTTCACTGGATCCACAAAGATACCTTCACCATATATGATATGTCCCAAATAATGAATCTTTGATTGGTAAAAAGAACATTTCGATAGCTTCCCATACAATTTGTTTTCTCTTAGACATTGTAGAACCAATCTTATGTGTTCATCGTGCTCTTCTTTTGTTCAACAATAAATCAACATGTCATCAATAAATACTTGAAAAAACTTTTCCAAGTATTCATGGAACACCCTATTCATCAAACCCATGAATACCCCCAAGGCATTCATCAAACATAACGATAAAATTGTAAACTCATAATTTCTGAATCTCGTATTAAACGTGGTCTTAGGGATATATTCCTCCTTAATCCATAATTGATGATATCCCGATCTCAAGTCAATCTTCGAAAACACCGTTGCTCCCTTCATCTAATCAAACAAATCATCAATCCTTGGTAAAGGATACCAGTTCTTGATAGTAACTTTGTTCAATTGATGGTAGTCAATACAAAGCCTCCATGATCCATATTTCTCACAAAAATAACCGGTGCACCCCAAGGTGACACACTTGGATGAATCAGTTCCAAGTCCAACAATTCCTTCAATTTCGTTTTCAGCTGTTGCAATTCAAGCATTGGCATCCGATATGGCATTCTTGCTATCAATTCAGTTCCAGGTTCAAGTCTATTGTAAATTCCAACTCTATTTCGAGTGTAAACCTAGAAACTCTTCTTGAAATACCTCTACAAGCTCTCATATTATCGGAAGGTTTTCTAATCCTTTCACCTCGCCCTTTTGGTTTAGCGCTAAGATTGCATAAATTTTTCATTCTTTGTGCATACTCTTCTTAAATTTTAGGGAAGAAATAAACCTCAGAGACACTCCCTAGTTTCTTCCTAAAATCACTCTACTCTACTCCAAGTCATCTGTCAAACTTAACCATTTTGTATTACAGTTAAGTATCACATCATGCGATTCTAGCCAGTCCATGCCTATAACTATGTCATAAGATCCTAATATCATGACGTATAGGTGGGAATTCATTACAAATTCACCCAAGTTAATGCTACAGTCCATAACCTTTCCTCTGACCTTTTGTTTGGCACCGAATTCCATATAAACATATCTGAACTTGTCATGATCGATTGCCTTTACCTTAATTCTCTTAATCACTGCATTCAAAACAAATTTATCTGTTGCACCTGGATTGATCAAAATAATAAAAGTTTGATCGACGATCATACTTGACGTCTCAAGCATAGTGGACTGGTTCTTGACCTGTCGGTTGTTCATTGCAACATGTATCCTGTGGGCCTTGTCTAGATCTCCAACTGTAGTGGGTCTTGATGATCTAGCCACTCTGGCCTTCTTAATTAGACAATATCACTGGTATTGTGGCTCTCCACATGTCCAACATCCAATCTTCATTCTAGTGCTCTTTGTCCCCAAAGTAAGTGCTGCTGGCCTAGCCGACTAAGATCATGGTTTGTTATGCTGAACATGCATAAACTGATGTTGCTACCTCTGTCGTGGTTCTATGTAAGGAGTCCTCTCTTGAGGATTCTATCATCTTGATGTCGAGAACATAGGTCATCCAAGCGTATCTCGATGCCTAAAATTCTGTTTGGATGGTTTCTGATCTTTCTGCGCTCCTGATGTTGTCTTTCCATTCAGTCTACAAGGAGTCTTTCCCTGACCCCCACTGTTCAATTCTTCCTCAGCTATGAGGGATTTCTAAACTACATCATGAAATGTTTGAGGCATTAAGATTCTCACTTTCACACGAATGTTGAAGTTAAGGCCGGACACAAAATTGTTGACATTTAACTTCTCTGTGTTCAGATGTGGAGCATACCTGAGTAGCTCCATGAACTTGGCCTCATACTCCAACACCATATGACTACCCTGTCATAAGGTGTTGAACTCATTAATTTGGCACTTAATGAATTCATCAGACAAGTACCTCTCTCAGAATCGTTCCTTGAACAATTCCCATGAAAACTCTTCCACGACCATGCTTAGTTGAGGTAGGAGTGTCTTCCACCAAAGTAGAGCACTCCCTTTTAGTTTAAATACTTCCATGCATACTTTCATGTTGGAGGTTTAATCACGAAGTGTGAAACACATCACCATGTTCTCCAACCATGCCTCAGTGGCTAAGCCATCCGTGGCACCCCGGGACTCAAGAAACTTCACTTTCTCGAGTTCTCTGTGTATACTACTACTACCAGTTGGAGCACATTGTGAACCCTCAATGGGCACATATGATCTACCCTCATCTCAATCCAAATGGTTCATCAACGCCTCTGACATCCTCTGGAAGCATCTCATCATACCTACCACATCTCCCACAATAACCTTCTCCTGCTCATCTCCCTTTGGGTTAGATCCCTGTGGTGTGGATACTATCAGTGGTGTCACACCTCTTCCTCTAGTACCATGTCTTCTAATTCCCCTGTTTCCTCTAAACACGATTACCTGCATGGGAAAATTTCAAAATTAATTAGACATATTTAATCATTTACTTTTAACACAATGGAAGTTGTGACGGTCCAATGTCGCAGGTTTGAACTTGATCTGATACCATATGTAATTCCCCTCCCCCCCCCATTATGACATATAAGTATGTAAGTAACTACAGTGGTGATTTTTTTTTTGAAACAACAGATAGAACAAGTGAGACACAACAGTAGCATACATCAAATTTATACCTTCTCATCTCATCCACATCAATATATGGAAAGAATCAAATAACATCAAGTTACTAATATATCAACATATCACATAAGGATAACAAAGATGTCTATAAGCCCAACCTACCGTGCAAGTATAGGACCTCCAAGACACATAATCAACACTCAAGTCCATAATTCATTCAATTGATTTTGACCATTTAAGGTCTCAGGACTGGCGACTGTTCTGAAGAACAAGGAGGTATCTATTCCCATAACCAAATCAATTCTAGACTCAGGACTAAAGTAAAAGTAAGGTACTTGATCACAATGCAAATTAAAACATTCAAATACTCATTATACTAGACAAAAGGTTCCTTCCCTTAAATATTACAAACAACATTAATTACTCATCATCTAGATAATATGCCTTCTCTTTATGAATACCATCATATAATTAATATTCAACTTAAAAGAAATTCTTCCCTATATGTAACAATTATTATTCAATATCTAGACAAATGTACCATCTATATAAGAATACAAAATAATTATATGTAACATTAATTATTCAATATCTAGACAAATGTACCATCTCTATAAGAATACAAAATAATTATTTGTTCATTATCTAGACAAAATTTACCTGCTCCCTAACAATAATGCAATAATTTATATTCAACATTAAACAATTTTTCCTTCCTTTAAGAATACAAGTAGCAAATAATTATTCACTATCTAAACAAATGTATCACAAGAAATACATGAATAACCTATAATAACTCCATAATCATTCCTAACTTACAATCAAATTTGAGAATTTAAATTATACCAATTAACCTAAACACTAGCTCAAGCCTTATTCATAAAATCATTCCATTACAAGGAGTCTTTTGAAATTGATTAATGAGTTTACATTCTAGTGTAAATATTTTATAATTATTTAACATAATTACAATGGAATTATTAGTACAACCATTATATGTGTAAAATATTTTCTAGTATCAAATATTGATAATTACAAGATGTTGATTATCTATGGTAGATGAGATATTAATATCTAAAAGAGAAGTCAACTAAAGTTTTGCTAAATTAATACAAACTTTAGTCTAAGGACTCACGTTCTAATAACAAGTATTTTAATATTTAAACATCAACTAACGGTTGCGTATAGGTGAAAGGATAATCCGAGTATCAAGTTTGAGGACTAGATCAATAGTGATTCTTGTATATGGCGAACTTGGTGAAATGATAACTAAGAAGACCATAAAATGGTTGTGCACTTGGAATAACCTACTCAAATATAGCAAAGTACGACCAATGATCTTGAGATATACCAAATAATATCTATGCCCAAAAATTCAACGTGCGATTGTGCATAAGTAATGATATCCAGAAATTTATGAAGGAAGTTGGGTTCGCTACAGTTAACAATTGGTGGTCAATACTTATTATAAATTAAAAACAAAGATGCTAGCAAGGATTTGAGGTGGAACCAATATTAACTCACACAAACCTTTATTTTCTCATGGTACAATATCCACCTGTGTAGAGAGAGAGAAGAATATTATTCCAATTGGATTTCAAGTTTACACTACCACGTCACCACATATTTTAATTTCCACAAATGCAAGATAATAAGCAACGTTCATAACAAATTCATGTTCAGGATTCAAAATAACTATACAGAGAATAAGTGCGTTCTCTACATTGGATTGTAATTTAGTTTCTTTTGTAGCAAGTCTATAATTTTCGATTTCGACAATGCAAGAGATTTTAGAATGAACAATAAACTTCAATTTGGATAATTTCAATTGGCAACAAACATATCAATTTGGCATCTAGAATTTTCTACTGGTTCTGCAACGGCCATACCAATTCTAACATAGAAATTTACTCATACTACAAAATAAAATTTTAGAAAAAAAATACTGGGACAAATGAAGATTGAGATAATGAAGATGTCCTTCAAAGACTGGTGCTCATTTTCTTTACTCTCACTTTCTAATCACCGAACATCATTGGTACCTCCCAGCCAATGTTGGGGGTACTCTTCTTCTCCCTTATCCCCCCAAGCCGCAAAGGGGACAGACACAAAACCAAAAAAACAATAGCTCCAAGGCTTGCCTTGCAAGGAAGAGCTTCCACTCTATCTACAAGCTTGGAATCTCAACTCTCACAAGTAAAACACTGTCCATCAAATTTTGGCAGCATAACAATACCAAGAAAAGTGAGATCCATTTCCCTTCTACCACATTTTTGTTATAGAAAAATCCCCAATGAAACATATCCTCATGCACAAATAATTAATTTTTTAGATTAAATTAATTATGATTATTCACCCACACACTTGTCACACTCTCCCCAGGTTGCACAAGTAATTGTCATTTTTATTTCATTTTAAAAAGTCAATTTCCCTCACATTCTCCAATGTGTTCCTATTTTCTCTCTTAGTTGTCCATTTGTTCCCCAAATTCACATTTAATGAATGTCTCCTAACTACATCTTAGTTAGAGTTGGATTATGAGTATTCTTCTAGTTAGACTTAGTGTTAGTTTGACTCAAGATACTATTCTATCTGTACACATATTCTCTCATATTATTATTTCTTTTTATTTAAAATCCATTTTATTAATTTCTTGCACACTTATGCATTTTATCCAACCTTTAGATTTTTATCCAAATTTTTTCAAGAGTTTGATTTTTATCTCAATTCTTTTAATTTATTTAATATTTAATTTAGTTCCTTAATTAAACTTAGACTGAGAATTAGTATTAGACTTAGGATTATATTCTTTTTAGGCTTCTTAGTTTATAATTTACTAACTAACTCATTATTTTATTCTAACAAGGTCTACCATTTCAATGTTTTCTAGGCCACCTAGATTTATTGACTCAAGTTTTAATTACATGACGTTCCCTTCAATATGCATCTCCATGCTCCAAGGGTGCCATGCACCTTAGAATGGTTTTGGAAGTTTGTTCGACCCTTGGAGTCAACACTCCATTCGGTCGACCTTGTGAGAGACTAAGGGCTTCTAAGGAATAAGAATTATGGCTTATTGCGCACCCCTTAGAAATCTTCGTGAGCAACTTTCTTAGTCCGCCCTCACGACATCGTGGACCTCTAGAACTAGGTAATCATTAATGTACAGTTCATACCATGGTGGGAGTGATAGTAGGCTATGACAGGGACTCTACCACACCTCTCCCCCAAATGTTTGGTTTCTGTGCATGGCCCTTTAGTCCTTATGTTAGTCGGAATAGCAAGCATTGTCAAGCCTTCATCCACTGGCAAAAAAAACAAAAACAATGTCAATAATCCATATACATAAATCATACTGTAATCATTCATATGTCACATATGCGTAAAATGAAATACTCAAACAAATACAATCCACTCCCTGACTCAATCCTGAGTCCACAGAATTCTATTGATGTCATTAACATCCATAACTTGTCATGTGTCTTGCACACTCAGGATAACTCGTCAATAATATCTGCCAATTCATATATAATAAAATAACAATAAGTCACAATACATCATCATCATCATCATCATATATAACTCATAATCGAACAAAATCATAATATACCCTAACCATATCACTTGCACGCAAGTGTCCTCAAAGAATATGTCAATAAAAGTGTGCTTAGTAGAACGAGATGTTACATTTTTGTTTTACTATATTCCCTTGTGGGGTTGCTTTATTGTCACCATGGCTGGGCTATGGTTCTTTTTCCAGCATTGCATCCTAATATGCATCTACATAATGTAATTTTCTTTCATATGAAATAAAATTATGTTTTTTTCTGAGGAAAAAAAATGAAGTGTCATGATTACTTTACCAAATCATTTTAAATTCAATTTATTTTATTATATTTTAAATTTTAAATATTTAGTATATGAATGGACACGATTACTTTATTTAATACATATTCAAAAGTAAAGTACTTTAAGAGTACTTTAGTTTATGGAGATATTTATATCATATTCAAAATTGATTTCTGAGTATTTTTTCATTATGGATACTTTTTTCAAAGCATTACCATAGTTAACTATGAGTTTCTATCCACTATTGAAAATGTGACAACTCACCATATTTAATTCAAACAATTCCAAGTCATCCCCAGGGGATGATGTCATCTTCTAAATTGTGATTGGTTCTTATAAAGTTTCTTTTAGTGATAATTTTTTGCTTTGAGGCCCTTTTTTTACCTCAAAATTCCCCTAATGTCAATGATCGATAATTAAACAATTTCTCCCATGTTTGACCTCTGCACATTTATTCACATGGTGTAAATTCATACCTTGAATGATGTAGGATTGAAGATCTTGGGCCATAGTATCATCTCGAATTTATGGTGTTGCATGAGTTGTGCAAGATAGTACCACCCACTCATATGACATTGATACTTTCAGAGGATTCGTTTATTAATCTAATTTCTCTAGTTATTCTCTTGATATATTTTGAGACATAGATCCACTGTGTATTGTTCGTGGCTATGATCTATTTTGACATGGATCCACCATGTATATTTTTCATGACCATGATCACTTCTTTATATATACGTCATAAATCCACAATGTACTTGATTTGGCAACCATGCTTATCCACATCCAAGTATGGGTATGGCCACCTCAGGAAGAGAATGATTTGATACCTTGGTTTCTATTGCAGGTGTTTTCCTCATCTGCAATTTGGTGAACTCCATCTTATCCCACTTAGCTACTCCCTCTATAGTATGATAATGTATTTCGACCATCATCTCCCCTTTTGATTTCACACATTATGGGGAATCTATTATAACATTTTTTTCCTGTAGATTTTAACCTTGTATAATAAATTATTGAAAAAATATTTTTAATAAAAATAGAAAAGAAACAATGGCACACACACATTACACATATATTTTACCTTGGAAACCCAAACCAGGAAAACCAACAACTTGTTTAGAGCCACACCTCTAATATTCTATTTTTCATATATCTTTATTGTTTACAATACACACACACACAGGATCTTGCGACATCCAAAACCCATAATCCATTGACCCAAATTAGTCAACAAACCTAAGTCCTAAATTGCATTTAGAAAACCATCGACAAAAAACATGTGCTGAAAAATCACTAAAAAGGGACAAAAAAATGCCATTTTTTTTTTGGGAGTACTGTCCCAGAACCTCCGCTCAGGGGGATCTCGTTCCCTATAAGCCCCATGGATAGGGGTTTTATTCCCCCCTATGACCCCCCAAGTAGGGGGGGATGTTCCCCCACTGTGACCTCCCCATATGCCCGATGCAACACAAACACTATGTCGAATCGTGCAAAGAATATAACACATACCCAACTTTCTCCCACTTGTTTTTATTTTACATACAAGAGGTTATAAAGATACATAGTAAAAAATACAGGGTAATAATGCCCATATATCCTCTAGAAGAAGAGAGCTTCTTAGTGCTCACACATTTTTTTAATGAATTTACAACATTCTTCAAAGTGTCCACCTTCATCAGCAGCACCTTCTTTTCTTCAACCATGTGTCTCACAAAGTGATATTGAAAACTAATATACTTTGTCTTTGAGTGGTTCTTTGCTAGGAATATTGCACTCTGGCTGTCACAATATATCCTTATAACTTACTGTACCAACCCAATACTTGAACATAATCTCTATAACCATACTACTTCCTTTCTTGCATGGGTGATTGCAATGTATTCAACTTATGTAGTTGAGAGTGCCTCTATAGACTGTCTTTTTCTCATCTAATTGATTTCTCGTCCAAACAGGTTAAAAACACACCCACTTGTAGATATTTTGCGATCTATATCTCTAGCCCATTCTACATCAACAAAACCATGTATGTCCAACACTCTGTCCAATCGTCATCTTCCTTGGTAACACAATCCATAACTAGTGTTGCCACACAAATACCTAAAAACCCTCTTTACTGTCGTCCAATTCTCCTTTTTTGGTTTTGACATATACCTGCTCAAAAATCCCATTGCATGTGAAATGTCTGATCTAGTACATATCGTTTCATACATTAAACTACCAATCTCACTAGCATATGGAACATGAAACATGTCCTCTTCCACTTGTTGTGTCTTGGGACATTGATACAAATATAACTTTACAACTACAGGAATAGCGAATTTGACTGGCTTACATTCTCGAATATTAAACCATTGCAATATTGTCTTGACATATTTCCTTTGATTTAACTAGAGTTTCTTGTTTTCCCGATCTATTTTAATTTCCATGCCCAAAATGAAATTTCTAGCACCAATATCCTTCATGTCAAACTTAGAGGAAAACTAAGTTTTTACATCCTATATAATCTCCTTGTTGTTTCCTATTAACAACATATCATCCACATACAATACCAAGTAATTAAGATGATATCGATTAATTTGAAATACACATAGTGATTATCTTTTCTCTTTGTGAAGCCAAGTCCCAACATATAAGTATAACATTTTTAATACCACATCCTTGGTGATTTATTTAACCCATACATGGATTTTTTCAGCCCACATACTGGCTCTTTCTTTTCCTTCACAACAAATCCTTCTAGATGCTTCATGTAGATTTATTCTTCCATATCCCCATGTAGGAATGTTGTCTTCAGACTCATATGTTCTACTTCAGAATAAAACACAACAACAATATATTAAATAAATATAATAGAAGTTAACTTGGAAACATCAGAAAAAATTTCACCAAAATCAATTCCCTCTACTTGGGAATAACATTTTTCTATTAACTGAGCTTTTTGTTTCTCCCCTTTTATTTCTTCATTCAACTTCTTCTTTAAACACCCATTTTCTTCCAATGGGTTTTCTTTTAGTCGACAACTCCACTAGATCCAAGCCTCACTCTTGTCCAAGGCTGCCATTTCTTCAACCATGGCCTTTTTCCAGAGTTTTCCATCTTCTGAATCCATTTCCTCCTTAACAGATTTAGGATCATTATCAATAATAGATAAAGAAAAATTTGAATGAAAATCAGATGGAGTATACCTTTCTGATTGCCTTCTTTCCCTAACTGGTCTCTTCAATACTGGAGTATTAGGATCTTCTTCTTTTGATTCATGTTCTTCTGTAGAGTCTGACTCATCATCCTTTAACTCAAACTCTATTTTCTTTGGTTGTTCCTTCCTCGGCAGGACTTTATATTTGACAACATCTTTTATTTCTGTAAATACCACATCTCACATATACACTACCTTCTTAGTTTCTAGGTTCCAAATATTATAACCTTTCATACCATATTTATACCCAATAAAGATACAATTTTCATCCTTTTTATCTAGATTACTCTTATTTTCCTTTGGAATGTGAACATAAGCATCACAAAAAAATACCTTGAGATGTGTGAGAGAGGTTTTCTAACCATTCCATACCTTGTGTGGAGTCTTGTCATCCAGTGATGATGAGGGTGATAGATTGACTAGGTAACATGAAATACCCATTGCCTCTGCCCAAAATTCCAATCCTAACTTGACACCACTAAGAATCCACCTTGATTTTTCGATTAGTGTCGTGTTTATCCTTTCTACAACTCCATTCTACTGAGGTGTATATGGAGTAGTCTTCTAACTTTCTTTACCACACTTACAGAATTCTTCAAATTCATTTTCACAGAACTCTCCACCATTATCCATCCTCAACACCATAATTCTTTTCTCTGTTTGATTCTCCACAAAATCCTTAAACTCTTTAACCCTGTCAAAGACTTCATATTTCTTCCCGAGGAAATAAATCCATGTATTCCTAGAGAAGTCCTCTATAAATGATATATAGTACCTAATTTTTTAGAGTGATGGAACCAATACATATCCAAACACATCACTGTACACCAACTGTAAAAATCCCTCTGCCCTCGTTGTACCAAAGGGGAATTTTACTCGATTCTGCTTCGCATATACACAATGTTCACATAAATAAAAATCTAGAGAGAATTTAGAAATACCTTCAACCATACCTTTACCATGTAGTAATCAAAGGACCGTCTCTTTGATATTCCCTAGTCTTTGATGCAAAAACATAGTATTTTATCCAGAAAATGTAGGAGTTTTTTCTTCTTCAACTCCAATATCATGAACAAATAAACTATTGCATCTTTCACTAATAGTGCTTCCTTGTAGCTTATATAGAGTTCCAAACTGAAATCCATTCAATAATACCATTTCTCCTTGAACCATCCTACATGTGTTACAGGAAAATCCCCCTGCGGACATGTGGATTCCCTCTTGGATCCTAAATATCTAATATAAAGATAGAAAAGTGATAACTTTGGTCACTGACATCCATTTAAACCTAGCTAAACTAATCTTTAGAGAAGAGGAAGAAGATGTACCTTTTC
The DNA here is from genome assembly GCA_000966675.3 of Picea glauca. NCBI lineage: Eukaryota > Viridiplantae > Streptophyta > Pinopsida > Pinales > Pinaceae > Picea > Picea glauca. Next base: position 33,349 of record JZKD02S1653085.1, read on the forward strand.
ACGATGTTTGTCCTTGTCGAGTTCCAAGTTGAGCTCTGATCCACAATCTCTTCAATAGATCGTGTAATCCAATCAAAGACAAGGAATGCTTCCTATTCTAATATGATTAGTTTGAAATGAGATCTATCCATTAAAGACAAGTTCATGTAGGCATACACAATATTGAAGGAAACAGGCCAAGCACATGTATTAATGAGAACTCAATAGAGATACTTACAGATCTTTGATGCAGATGTAACAGCCTCACCAAGCTCTCTCCTTGTCCAACCCCTTTCTCAAATGATATACAAACAAAATAACTATGTTGCATTGGTTATCTCCCTTATGAGATCATAAGTTTGATGCCTTCAATGTCCTCTCCAATACCAATTCTCATGAGATCATAAGTTTTGTATCTCTAAAAACTCCATTCTCTTCACCATGAGAAGGCCTCCTTATATAAGCTTGGAGAGGCCTAACCACCTTAGAGATTCTTGGGATAGGTTGAGGATCTTTCTCCATCAGTTGTGGATCCTCCCTAATATCCAGCCTTGACCTCAGATTCGAATCCAACTGATTTCAAAGATAAGGGGGATCTTCCCCTGATTTTCTCAACAGCATAACACTCCCCCAGAATGGTGCATAGAGGACTACAATGCTTTCCCAAAGAAGGGAAAGGAGCTCTAGTGCTCCCTTCTAGTGGGTAGGGGAGTGTTGCCCAAAATTTCCTCAAAAAATCTTAGCGCCCCCTAGAAGGGTGCATAGAGTGCTAGAACACTCTCCCAAAGAAGGTCAAGGAGAACTAAAACACCTTGTTAGTGGGTAGGGGAGTGCTTCCCTTCAAAATTGATTTTTAAGTGGTCTTTCTCAAGGAAAAAGTTTTGTACTCTTTGTCAAATGATTTCTCCTTATTTAACCAGTCTCTGAGGGTGTCTTCAATTGTTCCTTGTGATGTCATTCAAGACACGACATACACAAGATGACTGTATGATGTCTATGCCACTTGCAACACTTGTGGCTAAAATGTGACACTTGCGACACTTGTAATGACGACAATAGGTCATCATTGAAATGAGTCATTTTGATGTGTAACAGATTGCCCCCCAAATTACGAAGTTAGAAGACAGAAACTGATGACTGAAGTACTTTGTAGACTTTTTTGAGCAAGAGTATGGAATCAAGAACCTAGTAGAAGCTACATGCAACCATTAGACAAGTGTTATGATATGTTTCAAACCCAAGGCATGCATACCTATGCTTGAGTGATAAAGACTTGCAAGGTATGGTTGCCATAAGATACAACGTTGATCCATAATTATATTATTAAAGAGTATAGCCACCAAATATACAATGTGGATCTATAATTCCATGACATGAACCGATCCTAGCCATAAAAAATACACAGTGGATCTACAAGATGACAAGACATAGCCACAGACCAATACAAAGTGGATCTATGTGAAAGTATATGTGTCAATATTCAAGAGAAACTCCATCGCAACCTGAGTAAAGTACATATTAGAGTGATTAATCAACCCAGGGTCTTCTTACCGATCCCGATGTGGTACAAGTCTAACCATGTGAATAGATATCCTGATGTTGAACATGGTATAAACCACTTGATTACCGGTGAATGAGTTAAACCGTTAACAAGTGCGAGGGAAATCACCATTGATGTCAATGATTCCCAAGGTACCCTAGTAAATTCCAGTGAATGTGAATATATGAGATAAAGTTGAACATCCGTGGAATCATCTGATTAGAGGTCAATGATGTAAACCCATTGTCAGAAGCGAGGAGGCCTGCCATTGAGGCATGCAGGTCCCAAGGTACTAACTGGTTTCTAAGTCTAGTTCCTGGATAATGTGTTGGAGTTGACAGGAACGAAATATTTGAAGGAGGGCCTTGATCTACCCCCCATCAATGACATGAAATTGATGCAGAGATGTAAGTTGGTGGATCAAATGAACATGGACTGACACAGGTGTTGAAACAGAAGATTTGTGATGGTTGACTCTCGAGGAAGATACTTCCCTTGAAAATTGAGGCATGACAGTAGAAACATGACACATACCAACACATGATGATGCAGAGGATACTGTGGCTTTAGTTGGGTGACCCAAAGGAGTAAACAAACTTAGAGGATTGGTTCAGTGGATTAAAACTTATGCAAAGACAAAGTGTCGTGTTCAAGGGCAATCGTAACAGTGACTTGTGATGTTTTCAAAAACTACTTGGCTTGCTTCCTTCAAAATTTTCCCCCATCTAGATAGACGAGTACCTCTTTTTAATTTGACAAGCTCGAGCAGGGTAACACATGCTCGATATAACTCACCTTCGGTAAGTCCCTCTTCCTTTGTTTAACGAACTGGAAGAAGTAAGGGTTCGGTCTCGTATGGGCCCTTCAATGTATATATTTTTAACGAGTCCAAAGAAGGTAAACTCAGTGATTTTTCATGTTTAGAGAGTCTGAAAATAACTTAAAGATGACTCCAGTGTTGTCCTTTTTCATAATTTTAGTCTTGCAAGGCCGAAAAAGAGATAAATTATCACTCGAAAGACACCCTTTCAAACCTTTTAACGAGTGGGAAAGGAAGCAAGATCACTCAACAATATTTTCATGTTTAGAGAGTCTGAAAAAATCTTAAAGGAGACTCCAGGGGGTTCCTTTTTCGTATAAACTTTACGAGTCCAAAAAAGTGATAAAAGTTTACTTGGTTGCATTCTCATGTTTTTTCGAGCGTGAGAAGTAACTAAGACCATGCTCTTTATTGGTTTCATTTTTACACAAACTTGAAAAAAGTTTAAAATATGCTTGTAAAATCCCAACATAAATTCCAAAGGTTGGGATACCCATGAATGGTTGGTACTCTTCCCCCAGCTTTAAAAGCTAGTGGCTTAACTCCAGAATGATAATCAAAGGCTGGAGACATGCCCTCCCAAGCTTCAATTCATTCACCAACTTTGAGGTTGTCACCAATGTTTGTACTAGATGGAGAAAAAGGATACAGGTGGATAAATGAAGGTTCAAATACAAGACCTAACGAAAAACTTGACTTGACATCTACAAGATCTAGCTAAAGACTCGACTTGATATCTACGAGATCTAGCGAAAGACTCGACTTGAAGGGAGTGGTGATTGTTTCATTTTTTAACGAGATTGACACAGGGAAAGAACTATGCTTAGGACCTATGTTTCATTTTTTAACGAGCTTTCCATAGAGAAGCAAAACTATGCTCAAGGTTCCGGGTTCAATCCCCAGATCTTTGTTTCATTTTTTAACAAGCTTGCTACAAAGAGGAAAACTATGCTCAAGGCCTCTGTTTCATTTTTTATTGATCTTTCCACAGAGAAGCGAAACTATGCTCATGGCTTCTGTTTCATTTTTTAAAGAGCTTTCCATAGAGAATAAAAAACTATGCTCATGGATTTTTCTTGATCATGGCTCCCAAGAGGACAAAGCTCTAAAAGGAATACATGTCAAGGGACAAATGTCAGCCATGGCATCCAGGAGATATTTGTTAGATGGAAGAAAATCACTCTGGAAGGAATACATGTCGAGGGCCGCGACATGGGTAAGGAGATCATGCTCCAATAGCCCTACCGAAGAGATCACCATGTCAACTACCAGATCTAAGTCATCGAAAGTTGAATTCATGGGAGATAACGCCACATAATTGACCTATGGTGGGGACAATACCGTTTGCATATAAGAACTGTTTAGGGAGCTCATTAGGTTGGTAATAAAGTCAGGACCAACGCATGAAAGTTGATCAATAATCACCATTCTTCCATCATGTGGGAAATATATCACATAAAAAAGAGTGGACATAATAGCTTTCATGGCATAGACATAATCTCTCCCAAGGAGTAAATCGAAATCCAAGGGGTCTTGGACTACCATAACATCAATAAAGACAATTTTCCCTCCAAAAGTTACGTGAAACCGGGGAAGGATCCCTAAAGGGTGACTGTTTCTTCTGTTAAAAGAGAACATATTCTAGGTAACTGGCATAAGATGAGGATAACCCAAATATTTCCAAGAAATAGAGGACAAAATACTAACGGACGAACCTTCATCTATCAACGCATGAGGAATGTCCCGACCATAACCCTGTACTGGAATCTTGAAAGGAATGTGAGAGGGAAGACGAGGTCTAGTTAGCAAACCCCAATAAAAAAGGATGGACTCATTACTTGGAGGGGGTTTCGTGGGAGGAGGAATTCCCCCCAATATAGTAGATTTTGTATCAACGAGAAAAACATGGGCAGAATCAGGTTTACTCTCTAGCGGGAGAGTAGGATTGATTGATAATGACATCAAATTGACCACTTGGGTTTCACTCTCCAAGGGGAGAATGGGGTCGACAGGTGGAAACATATCGACCACTTGGTTTGCACTCTCTAATGGGAGAGCGGGATCGACTGAAGATGGGATCGGATCAACCACTTTGTCAACTGGTTCAACTAAGGACGTGACCATATTGATGACATGATCAACCAGAATGATCGATGAAGGGACCGAAGAAACCACTTTGGCACTCGTCAGAGGAGGAGTGGGATTGACCACGTTGGAACTCTTCAAATGAAGGGTGGTACTAACCAATGACGGGACTAGATCAGTCACTTAGGTTTCACTTTTTAAATGAAAAGAGGGGTTGATCGATGATGGAACTGGATCAACTACTTTGGTTAGTGGTTCAACCGAGGATGAAACTAGATTGACCACTTGATCAATCGAACTAACGAGATATGGAACCATAGTGACCATTCCATCAACTAATGATGGATTAGGGGAAATCTTACGATAACCAGTTTGAAGTTGAAGCTTTTCCAAAAGAGAAGAACCCTCATCCATACAAGGACAAAGGTGAGAATAATGATCACCTTCACATAACATACAAGATAATTTGGCAATTGTCTTCTTCTTACCAACCTTAATGTCACTACTTGACGGGGCATCACCAACATGTCCAGCAGGGGCCGATGACATGGAGGACCACATTTATAAGACCTTAGGAATACTAGGGAAATCCCTCAGAAAGTGGTCACCCTTTCAAAGATTGCAAATGAATTTGGGTTTCAGATACTTCTTTTTAATCTTGTCGACCTCATCAAGGTTCCCAGTACAATTAATAATAGCTGGTTGGTTGGATCCAACATCTGATATGGTTGGAGGCTTGGTCCTTTTTAGGTTCTTCTTCGTCTTCTCTTTTCGTTTCTTCTTCTTCTTATCAACCCGACTACTTGCTTTAGAGATTTCACTAGGTGAAGAAGGAGAAAGGGAAGGAGACTTAATGGGTGAAGAAGGAAAAAAATTGACATGAGCTTGATGTGTGGGTGGTGTACTTACATATGAAGCATTAAGTGTAGTGGAAGCACTAGGAAGATTCGATGTCATCAGAGTGGGGAACAACCAAACCGGTAATCCGATGGTGAGTCCCAGAAGACTCGGTGTGGCAATGTAAGGAGGACCAATGTTTCCAAAAGAAGGAAAGGTGAAAGGTTCCAAAGAACAAGGGGTTCCTCCATTGGTGCTCCTAGGAGTTGATTCCATTAACACTGAATCAACCTAAGTTCCACTAAATAAAACAAACAACACATGCTATGAATCTAAGAAGCAAACAATCAAACAAAACTTCCCACGATGAAACCACTAGTTGGTGATGAAATCCAACATCACGAGAGAAAGATAGGAAGGGGCAGGGGTAGAGTGGGTGGATCAGTTATGTTGGTGACCTGCTTAATGGACTTACACCTTGGTGCAATCTTCCACATAGTAAACGTGGATTTACCCTCCAAGGATCCTAAGTGAGTTTCATCAATGTTTGTTCCAGGTACAGTGAGACTTCCCTTCACCGTTACCTTGTGTAAGGCCCTGAATATTATGGTTACTAAGGTCACCAACTCAAAGTCATCCCTTGAGTAGGTATAGTCAATAGTCCAGTCCGAACGTATGGGAAGGATAACAAGTCTGAAATCCTTCAAGAGAATTGAGGACAAGTGGACTGGTAGAACTCCAGAGGACCCCGAACGGATTCAGATTTCACGAAGCACTGAGACCAAATGAATATAGTTGAACCTCAAGAATAACCCCCAATATATGATCTGACTACTATGAATGGTTGAAACACGGAAGGATAATCTTCGTAACTCTCTCAAACGCAACCTCGTGTGTAACCCCTATGTGAGAGGGGGATCCCAGTAAGATTATAAGAAAATTGGATTCGCTCTCCCTATCGCAAGATGATAAGTTTTTTTAAAATCTTTGGAAAGTTATCCTTTCAACCTATTCCAAATACCTACACCTTAAGCTAATGTAGGTTTGCTAACAGAAAATGTAAAAATGTCTGATAAATTTTAGTTTGGCGCTTGATTTTAAGGTTGTTTCTTACTCAAGAGGAAAATGACATGGACTAAATGATGTTTTGACCAAATCTAAACAATGAAAATAAATGAGAATACAAACATTTCACTTCGATGAAAGCTATATTACGAGAAGGAGAAAAAAATTATCATTCCAGATGCACAATGTCCCAAAATGCCAAAAACCATGCAATTCCGCTACTTCAAATGCAAGCTAGTTTCACTACCCAAAAGAAATAATGCATCTATATTCTTTGTTTGATTCTAATGTATAAATAAATTAAATACAAAACCTTTGATTCTCTACTACTTTCAATCAGGAGAAAGAGTCCTATGCAGATGCAAAAGACACGAAGCAAAAAGGCTACAAACAAAGCATGCACTCAAGGAAGTGAGGTATGAAATAAAACAAGTAGAAAATTATTCTGACAAGAACACAATAAAGGATTCTACAACCAATCAAGCATTCAAGGAACACAAGAAAATGCATAAAATAATCCAAGAAAAGATAGGGAGAAAGAGAAATCACTCAAAACTGTCTCGATAAAACAAGCAGCTAGAAAAAGAAATTTCACATTTTGGAAAAAGTTTCAAGCTCCAATCAAGACAATAAGGGGTGATAAACACCAAATATCTACCTAAATAACTTCATAGACCAATCACAAAGTCTGGGTAAATACTTCCACAAAACAAGCTAAGAAAATCTGAGCAGAAAAGGGCAAAACTCCTCCAAAAAGGAGACCAACGCTCCCTATATCAAGGGTACAGAGTGCTGAATCACTCCTTAAATAAATTTATGGAAGTGCTAGCTCTATGATATGTTTTACAGGGGGGCATTGATCCACCGAGAAATTAAAAAAGTAGTCAAAAAAATGAAGAAAAACTCACCCAGAATGCATAAAAATTGGTGAAATTGCTAGTGAATGTAGGAGAAGGATAATGGATGATGATCAAATAGTAAAAGTGATCTGAAATGTGGTAAAATATAAGTAAATACAAGAGGAATTGTTTGGGTAAAATTACCTCAAAGATAAAATGGAACAATGGATAGATCTTTGAATTTCCTTACAACAACTTTCATTCAATCACATAAATGAAAAAAGCAGTAGATCGACTCCAAATCTCAAAGAAGAAGAATGACTCAAAGTAAGGAAGGAAGATGTCAAAAATCCAAAAAAAACATCATCAATTCTTAGAAATCAAAATGTTGGAGGCCAAAAACAAGGACACATTGAGATGGTAATAGCCCTGAGCAGATGAAAAAGCAAAAACTAGACTCAGAGATCAACTCCCAAAAAGGTTTTTAGCAGAAAAAGATCAGCGCTCTAGTGTCAAGGGTACCAGATATTTTCATAGCTCTATGGGAGCTTGAAAGGGAGTGCCAACACTTTGGTGATAGAGGCAGGGGAGCATTGGGCTCTTAGAAGAACAAACTATTGCCCATAACTCAAAAAACTCATGAAAATCCAGAAATTGAGTGTGTATAGAATGAATCTAAGAGCCAAAAACACATCTAAGAATCAGAAACATAGCATGAATAAGATCTAAAGGTTATCAAATTACAAAAACAATACCAAGGAAGGCAACCAAAACTGAAAGCTTCGTTCCCCAGTGGAGTTGCCAATTTTTGTTACAGGAAAATCCCCCTGTGGATAGGTGGATTCCCTCTTGGATCCTAAATCTCTAAGATCAAGACAGAAAAGTGATAGCTTTGGTCACTGACATCCCTTTAAACCCAGCTAAATTAATCTATAGAAAAGAGGAAGAAGATGTACCTTTTCACGATGTTTGTCCTTGCCCAGTTCCAAGTTGAGCTCTGATCCACAAGTTCTTCAATAGATCCTGCAATCTAATCAAAGACAAAGAATGATTCATATTCTACTCTGATTAGTTTGAAACTAGATCTATCGATTAAAGACAAGTTCATGTAGGCATACACAATCTTGAAGGAAACATGCCAAGCACATGTATTAATGAGAACTCAATAGAGAAACTTACAGACCTTTGATGCAGATGTAACAACCTCACCAAGCTCTCCTTGTCCAACCCCTTGCTCAAATGATCCAAAAAAAAAATGAATATACTGCACTAATTATCTCCCTTATGAGATAATAAGTTTGATTCCTTCAATTTCCTCTCCAATACCACTTCTCATGAGATCATAAGTTTGGTATCTTTAAAAAATACATTCCCTTCACCATGAGAAGGTCTCCTTATATAAGCATGGAGAGGCCTAACCACCTTAGAGATTCTTGGGATAGGTTGAGGATCTTTATCCATCATTTGTGGATCCTCCCTAATATCCAGCCTTGACCTCAGATTTGAATCCAACTGATTTCAGAGATAAGGGGGATCTTCCCTTGATTTTCTCAACAGCATAACACTCCCCCAGACTAGTGCACAGAGAGCTACAATGCTCCCCCAAAGAAGGGAAAGGAGCACTAGCACTCTATGCTAGTGCGTAGGGGAGTGCTACCCAAAATTTCCTCAAAAAGGCCCAGCGCTCCCTAAGAAGGGTGCACAAAGTGCTAGAATGCTCCCCCAAATAAGGTCAAGGAGCTTTAGCATTCCCTGTTAGTGGGTAGGGGAGTTATGCCCTTCAAAATTGATTTTTAAGTGGTCTTTCTCAAGGCAAAAGTTTTGTACTCTTTGTCAAATGATTTCTCCTTCTTTAACCAGTCTCTGAGGGTGTCTTCAAGTGTTCCTTGTGATGTCATTCGAGACACGACATATGCAATATGACTGTATGATGTCTGTGACACTTGCGACACTTGTGGCTAAAATGCAACACTAGCGACACTTGTAATGACGACAATAGGTCATCATTGAAATGAGTAATTTTGATGTGTAACAACATGTTTCTTTCTCAAACACTATTTTTACTCCTACATCATCCATTTTGTTTATATAATTCAAATTTTTGGCCAATCCTAGGATGTGCAGAACACGAGGGAGTTTTATAATCCTTCCATCCACAAGATTCAACTTGAATTTTCCTCATCCTATTATTTTTATCATCGAGTGATCATGTAGAAAAAAATCACCTCCATCATACCTTTCATATTCAGAAAACCACTCCCTGTGAGGAGTCATATGAAAGGATTCACCTTCAACCAACCATGCCTCATGATCTGCATGTGTGCTTGAATAAGCCAAGGACACATGCCCTCCTTATTATATCTAGGTTTTTTCTTTTGTAGAATTAGCAATTTCAAATCACGTCCCTCTCTCAACACTTTTGGATCTACACTATTTCTTGTAGTACCCTTCTTTTCCATATCTGCACCATACCTTTACAAAATTTCCAGGAGATTTATATCTTCCTTTAGATTTAGATCTCTCACTCGAGGACTTAGATATATTTCTTTCCAGGGAGCATCCTCTTGCAAATAATGCATATGTTCTCTGTCCTTCCATGTTTTTCTGTCTCATCTCCTTCGATAATAAGGATGTTACCACATCATCAAAACTCAAAGTAGTTTTATTACTAACTATGGCCACAACCAAAATATCCCACGAGTATGGTAAAGAGAAGAATAAAATGATACACTCATATTCATAAAAAATATTAATATCAAAAAATAATAGCTGACTTACAACAGTATTGAAGGCATTCAGATGCTCTGTCACCGAGTCTCCATCTTTCATCCTCAATTTATAGAACTTCTTCCATAGGAAAAATTTGTTTACTAGGGATTTCGACTGATACAAAGCCCCTAACATATCCCACAATGCCTTGTATGTAGCCTCCCTTGATACATTTTGTAATACTGAATCTAAGAGACACAACCAGTTTGTTCTCTTCTCCTTTTGATACAACTTTTCCCAATCATATGCTAACGTTCCTAAAGGTGCAGTACCTGAATTCACAATGATCCACTTATCTTTGTCCACCAACAAATCTTCCATCTTTAGCTTCCAAAGCTCAAAAATTTTCCCATTAAATTTATCGATCTCTATTTTAAAAAAAAATTCCATTTATTTTCACTTGAAGAATCAATACCGCATATATCCCACTATAACAAGGTTTATCATAAACCCGTTCCTAACCATTATCTGTAAAGGAATCCCCTTGAAGCAAATAATAACTCTATTATCAAATGTAGATTTTAACCTTTTACAATAAATTACTACAAATTGATTCTTAATAAAAATAGAAAAGATACAATGACACACACACACACACACATTACACAAAGATTTTACCCTAGAAACCCAAACTGGGAAAACCAACAACCTATTTGGATGATCCCACAACATCCAAAACCCATAATCCATTGACCCAGATTAGTCAACAACCCTAATTTATAAACATGAATTAGAAAACCATCGACAAAAACCATGTGCTGAAAAACCACTAAAAACAAACACAAAAAATGTTGATTTCTTTTTTTGGGGATGCTACCCCAAAGCCCCCACGCAGGGGGATCCCGCCTCTCTACAAACCCCCTGGATAGGGGGATCTGCTCTGCTATGAACCCACAATAAGGGGGGGACCTAAAACCCCCCTATGACACCCCCACACACCTAGCACAATGTGAACACTAGGGGTTACATGGATACATAGTCAACAATCTAGGGAAACAATTCCCATATATCCTCCACACCAAGAGAATTTTTCAATGCTCACAGATTTTGTTAATGAAACTGCAACATTATTCAAAGTGTCCACCTTCATCACCAACACCTTCTTTTATTCAACCATTTCTATAAAAAAGTGATATTGAACATCAATATGATTTGTCTTTGAATGATAAGCTAGGTTCTTCACCAGGAAGATTACACTCTAATTGTCAAATTCTATCCTTACAACTTGTTGTACCAACCCAATACTTGAACACAATCACTATAACCATATTGCTTCCTTTCTTTCATGAGTTTTTTCCATGTATTCAACTTATGTAGTTGAGAGTGTCACTATAGACTATATTTTTCTCATCCAACTCATTGCTCCTGCAAACAGGTTAAACACATACCCATTTGTAGATCTTTCGCAATCCAGATCTCCAGCCTAGTTTGCATCAACAAACCCATGTATGTTCAACACTTTGTCCAATCCTGGTCTTCCTTGGTAACACAATCCACAAATAGTAGTGCCACATAAATACCTAAACACCCTCTTTACTATTGTACAATGCTCCTTTCCTGGTTTAGACATATACCTTCTCAAAAATCCCACTGCATGTGCAATGTATGGTCTAGTATAGACCATTCATACATCAATTTTCCAACTTTTGGGCCATTTCGCAGTTTCACATGTCCTTCCTAATGTTGAGGGTTTTATACCTAGGGTTCATCCATATTTGACCAACAAAGACCCCAAAGCATCAACATATCAATCTTGTTGGAGAGGAATTTTGAATAACTTTTTTGGATTTTTTCCAAAAGGAATTCAAAGAGTAAAATATAGTTATAATATGGACTATAGTGTGCGACAAGATTAGACTTCAAGGAGTAAAATAACATGATATAAGGATGCATGATGAAGCAACACACAAAAGGTGGAAAACGGTTATAAACCGTTGGGTTTTGGGGGACACTTTGTCCACTTTTGTAACAAGATTAGCCCTATTTTTATGTATAAATATGTAAAGGGTTTTTGGGAAAAAGGGTCCAACATATGAGAAGTTTCTAGTTCTTTTTAGGTAAGGGAGTCAAGCGAAGGAAGAAGTTTAAGGTATGAATGAGGGGTGAACTCGCACTGCAGTAGAACAACTAGGCAGGTTTGGGTAATGTTACTATTGCATATTTTGTAGTGCAATGCATAGTTGTAAGAAAATCATCAATGAATAATAAGAGAATTGAACCATTATGGAGGTAGTGAAATATCCCTGATCCGGATGATCAAGATATTCGCTACTGTTCTAATGCTCTGATGTGAAGATCTGATACACTGGGGGTTTCTGGATGCGTTTTAGCTATGTGATTGAGATGTTCTTCGGTTATTGTGTTTGCATGTTGGTTATTGTGGTTGCATGTCGGTTATTACATGTTCATGTTGCATAATTAAGGTTTAACAATCATATAAAGATGCATGCAAGAGTATAGAAGGTCAACTACTCAATATCATGAATAATAAGGGTTCATACATGGAAATACAAATAGCCTACTGAAAATATAGAGTCTAGACATCAGTCAGATCCCCTGGATCTATACTGGAATATAATCAAATTACAGAAAAAAATACCCGTGACCGTAAGAGGACAACAGATTTGCTGCATGCACGGATAGATAGGCAAAAATGAGCGATCCCGGGGAAATACGGTAACCGTTTCCAGCTGAAAAACTTGATCTAAAGAATCCACCATCAGAATGGGCTCGAAACTGCTCCAATAAGTGCGCCCTGGTCTCTACACTGGAAGGGATGCCTGTCGGAACTCGGATCGGACCTCTACGGCACTGGATTTGGACCCCTGGGGGGTTTGCACCCCTCCTTGGGCACTGAATGCACCCCAAAATATTCCACCGTCGGAATCGGCCTCTATATAGCTCAAAATGATCGTCTCGTCAAATGATGAAATGGGTCGGAAGGGTTTGGCCGGATCTGCTAGGGAACACCTGCATGCAACGCCAAACGTCTGTCTGGGATGACTGCGCCCAAAATGAATGCAGGGATCGATCTGCAAGATTCCACCATCAGAATCTGATGATATATGGCTCAATGGAAGCACCCTAGCTGGATCTCTACTGGGTCAGAATGAATCTGCAATCGGGACATAGGTCTACTGCAGATCTTCGAATCTCCAAAATAGCTTGTGCCCTCCTTGGCTGAGTTGCGCCCTCCACACTGAGTACTCCTGAAATGAACGATGAAATACCTGGATGGTATATTCTATGGGCTAGGGTGTGCCTCTCAACATCGAAACCGATCAAGGGTGGTAGTTTCCTCCAGAAATCCCCAAAACAATAAGGTCGGCTCTCCTCCTCCTCTGGAAGCTCTCAACATCAAATCATAACAATGCATAATGAGGAATTAGGTCAAATTCCTCCCTTTATATCTTTCCCGACCTAATTCTTCATTGACATCACTTAACCTAGGCGCCTTTCCTCCTAAGAGATTTATTTGTCAATTAAGTCTCCCCTTATCACCTTTTCATTCTAATTCTCCATTGACTTAGGCTTAAGTGACTTTTCCTAAGTATTTTGGCTTAATTCATCGTTTAGC